>CM076573.1:541863013-542103429 GCA_034641835.2 Pinus albicaulis | reverse complement strand
TTAGAATTAGGAACATTTAGGGATGTCATATTATTGGTAGTCGAGACAAGACTAGGGAACGAAAGCTGGTCTACAGTCACAATATTGCCATTGTGAGGGAAAGACATCACGCGAAAGAGTGTCGATACGACAGCTTTCATTGCATAGACATAGTCTCGCCCAAGGAGTAAATTGAAATCCAAGGGACCTCGAACTACCATAAGATCAATACAGATAGTTTTACCTTCCACAGTAATAGAAAACTTAGGAAGGATCCCTAAAGGTTCACTAATGGTTACGGCGCCAAAATTTTTGGTCAATTTAGTGTGTCCTAAATTGCTGCATTTAATTTGTCAATCCGAGATTCGTAAGCTGACGAAGTGTGGCGCACTATATGTGCAAGATAACCTATCTCTTACTTTTTGTCGTTTTTTGGATTTTTATTGATCTTGGTTGGTTTCCTAATGTGAGATGGAAATTCTAAAAGACAAGTATGGTTATGAATATTCAAGGCAATGATGTCCTTTATAACGATTTACCAAACTTCAAACTTCAAAAGGATTTTGAAACATACAATGACAAAATTAAAAGGAAATGAAAATGTGTCACTATTCTAATTAAACAAACAATGAACTATTGATCATGAAAACCATTATCCTTGTTGCTGTCTAAACACAAAAAAAACTGTACTCAAAGAAAAGATTGCAAGTAAAGTAAAACTAAAATCAAATTACATCAACTCATATTATGACCCCTCACCATTAGTCCAGCTATGACTTTCGGAGGTAACCATAAACAACTTGAGCAATCTGATATGTAATTTGCAGAAAAAGAAACTAATATCAAACTACACACTCATACTTCAATCCCTCACCATCAGTCCAGCTGTGGCTTTCGGAGGTAACTGAAAATGACATGAGCAATTTAATATATCTAACTTGCGGAAAGTAAACTAATATCAAACTACACACTCATACTTCAATCCCTCACCATCAGTCCAGCTGTGGCTTTCGGAGGTAACTGAAAATGACATGAGCAATTTAATATATCTAACTTGCAGAAAGTAAACTAATATCAAACCACACACTCATACTTCAATCCCTCACCATCAGTCCAGCTGTGGCTTTCGGAGGTAACTGAAAATGACATGAGCAATTTAATATATCTAACTTGCAAAAAGTAAACTAATATCAAACTACACACTCATACTTCAATCCCTCACCATCAGTCCAGCTGTGGCTTTCGGAGGTAACTGAAAATGACATGAGCAATTTAATATATCTAACTTGCAGAAAGCAAACTAATATCAAACTACACACTCATACTTCAATCCCTCACCATCAGTCCAGCTGTGGCTTTCGGAGGTAACTGAAAATGACATGAGCAATTTAATATATCTAAATCTAACTACTGAAACAAATGTGCAAGACTGAAATAAACAAAGCAGTACTGGAATTAAAAAAAAACTAAGAAAAATAAATTAGCAGCAGAACAATATTGATTCCATGTCATTAGTCATTATAAAACTATGTGCAAATGCCCGGGCTGCCATGAAAAATTATGCTAAAAGATATGATTTCAGATTGCAATCTAAGTAAGGAAATATGACAAAACAGAATTGAAAGCAACTTATCTAGAAAACATGTAAAAGCCTCCTTGGATAGCAGGGGCCCTCTGCTACCAATTTGGTGTAATCCTTCTTCATCTCCTTAAAATTGTAATCAAAACACCATCAAGGAACTTCTTTATTGAAAAACTTCACAAATCTACATCCCATTCCATCTTAAGCTTTGTTACAAATCTACTTCCTCATTACTTTCTCATTACCTATGATAGAAGAAAGCTTTTCCTATTTATGCAAAATATGAGGAGTCATCTCATTAATGGGAGTCCATGAATCCCTCCCTCCATCTCTAGAGTTACAATCAAAATAGGAAATGATAAGACACATGTCTTTCTAGAGTTTCAACACAACTAAGAGATAAGACACATATCCTTTTAGAGTTTCAATACAACAAGGAAGTGAGACACATATCCTCTTGATCCCATAATGTTCTCCAACCAAATTCGAATTTGGCCTTAGAGTGCCACATAAGGGTCTTCTAGAAGTCTCCTTTTGACCTACACATGTCACAAAACTCATAACACATATATAGATATATGAAACTATGTTAATTTTCTAGTTTCTAATCGTAAATTCACTTAAAATACATAAAATAAATAACTTTGGAAAACAAGGATCCTAACCCATATATTTATGAAAATGGTTACTTGATGTAGGGTTTTAGGTCAAATGGCTATGAAATAAGAGCTAAATGGTTATGACATAATGGAAATATGTATGAATATGGAGAACACTTTTGAGACTCAACATACCCCCAACTGAAGTTGTTGCATGTCCTCATGCAACTATTGCAATGATTCATTTGTCCATGAGTTGATCTTTTATGAGTTTTGACTCATATAGATTCGTTCCAAACTTTGCTTCTTGATATTTTCTTTTTGGCAAAGTATAATACATTTGATTGCAACATTTTTTTTTTGGATTTGGAGCATTGCCTGTAACGGGTTTGTATATTTTCTTTGTTGCATCAAAGTTCATGAAAACATTTATAATCAATTACTTCATCAATGAATTGATCATTTTCAAGGCATATAATCTTTTGGATCATGTTGCAACAATAGTTGGTTGGGAAGTATATGTGGATGGAAATGAAATGAAAATGTGTGATAGTGTATGACATGTGGATATGAAATGATGTCCCTTCCCTCCCAACTAAAGATATGACAATGTGAAAAAGGGAGTGAGGATTTTTTCCAAAGTTACAATTTTAGCATTCTAATGAATTACATGACTAAAAATTAGAAAACAACATACCTTCACTTACCTTAAATGTGGATGAGTTGTGTATGTGTGGTGGCTGCAAAATTTTGATCATATTCTTCTTCAAGTGGCTAAACAAGAGGAGTCATGGATAAAGAGATGAGATGACTTTTTATTGCTCCTACTAAAACTTGCTGAATCTGCTCCAAAATGCTGAAAATAATAGTCTTCATGTCTTCAAAACTCATTGGCAAAATTCCTACTATGTGAAAAGATGTTCTGATGTCGAACATAGTAGGAAATTGTTGAATTAGTGGCCATTAATGGATGCCACTAGTCAACACGAGAACTCTCACCATTGATGACAATGAGAGTCAAGATGCTCAAACACATCTTGCTAGGTACGAATGATTTTGCCGATGTCGAGTCACCTAGAAGATCTGACGAACAAGGGACATTAATGTATTCCCATTGTTTGTCAGCATGAGAACTTGCCATTAAGGCATGCAAGCCTCAAGGTGTTTTTACAAAGAACTTAGACTCAAAGGACTATGGACTCAATAATTTGCATTGCAGCGGGGCTTATTTGCGGAATGAAAATGACAAGAAATGGAAGATGAAAATAGAAGATGGCAATGGAAAGTAGAAATAGCAATGGGCAATAAGCATGTGAATGAGCCTCTTGCTTTTATTTGTGGGTTATGAATGGACAAAAGGAAATGGAAAGTGGATGTGAATGTAAATGGAAAATATGAAGTGAAATGAGGTGAATGGTTTATTATGAGGTATGGATGTGATGGAGACAATAGTATCTGAAAGTTTTTCAAGTGTTTGGATCTGATTTTGCATCAGCATATTTCCTCTTCTTTGTTGCTGATCATCCTCTTATGAAACAAATTGGTCTCTTAGAGAGACACCATTCTTTTGTAGTCATTTGTCCTCTCTCCTAGAACCTGCAAAAAAACTAATACTTCTTCTGCAATGGAATGTAAGATTATCAAAGGGAGAGAGATGATCAATCTCTCTAGTTATGATATTTACACACAAAACTAAGAATTTGTATTAATGAAACAAGTTCTCAAAGGAAAAATCAAAAGAATTTATACCTGTTTTGGAATTAGTGCCTCAAGTTGAATGTAGCTTCTTTTCGGCAATTTATTTCATTATTTGCCATTTCAAACTCTAATGATGGATTTCTCATTGTATAGATCTTGTTGAGACCTTTCCAACGATACTTAAATCATCAAAATGTGATTTTGTATGAGAAAGTTAGGCTGATTTGAACAATGGGGTTTTTCAGCTGCGAAATTGCAGAACAGCTGCGGAATTGGACTTTAGCTGCGGAATTGGAGAACAGTTGCAGAATTGGACTTTAGCTGCAGAATGTCGACGGTTTCTGTAGCTAAAAATCTTGAATAAAAAGTTAGCCATTCATCTTTCATCATCAGTCCAAAATTAATCAATACCTTCAGAAAAGTGAGCAAATAACTTATTCATTTCATTGATTCAAAATTATTGATTTTTTTTTTTTTTTTTAAATAACAAAATTGAAAAAGAGAATTGCATTTTATTTATTTATTTATTTATTTTTTTAATAACAAAATTGAAAAAGAGAAATGCAATTTTTTTTATTTTTTTTTTTTAATATTATATATGTTACATTTTAAAATATATATATATATATATATATATACATATATAATTTTATTAAACAAAAATTTATTAAATAAGAAAAATAAAAATAAAAATAAAAACTAAAACATGAATGCCATTATTAAAAGAACATAATGCTCTGCAAATGCCATCTCCATAATGTCTCCAAGTTTTTTTTTTTCTACAAATGAGCACAATAAGCAAACAATAAACATAGGCCATGTCCCCATACGTTTTCTCAAATCCTCCAAGAAGAAATAGTTTATATCGTATATGATTTGTAAATGTCGTGGCAGAACGCTTCCTTACAGCTCCATAGGTATTTTCTCCAAAGATTCACTATAAACTGTGTGATTTGTAAAGGAAAATACTTTCTTCACAATTTCCCACGCTCTGCTCCATTCTACCAGCATCCGCATTAACTCAGGTACCGCAAGTGAAGGTTATGTATCATTGAGCTGTAATGCTATCTTTTTAGGAAAATCATCTTCACTATTTCTATCGGATAATACTTGCTCCAAGGCCATTAACTGTGCTCTGTGCGAATGAAAAAAAATTGTCATTTTTTGGAGTAGTGCATGATTCCGTGATTTAGCAGACAAGCATGAAAGGTGGCGCTAGGTTGGTTGATTGGCTTTAATAGAATTTGATTTCAACTTGGATTCTTCTTCCTAGAGATCAGGAAACTGAATTATCAATGCAGAGTGCCGTTTTCAAATTCTTCACTCAGAAAAAACCGTTTTTCCTCACGCGGCAGGCAAAAATGGGCTTCAAAGAACCGAGAAATTCTCTCAGACCGCCACGAATTTCGTAAAACAATTTCTGGGTTATCTAATTGACCACGTTGGCGAAAAAACCCATGTCGTGGATTTTCAAAATTCATTTCAGTTTGATCAGAAAACGTGTTTAAAAATGACGTGTCAATAACAGTTGCGTTTTCTGAATGCGCTGTAACAAAATCAATTCTGCTAGAGCTCCACGTGCCTGAGTTAATTGCTGTGATTTTGGTAACTTGCACAAATATTTCAATCCGAATTCTTCAAAAAAATGGATCTTTCCAACAGATTTTGGCTTGCAACAATTACTCTATGCACATGATGCATTTGACACCCTACACTAATTGCCACCCATAGCCTATTTTGCTTTGACCTCTGTTTGTTTTCTTTCAGGTTCGGTTATAGCTGCATCAATCTCTGCAAACACTTGTTCTTTGGGACGATTTCCGTCAACCTTCCAAATCAGATTTGTATAATTAGAAAGCACGTCTTATGAATCTCAAGGAGCGTTTGGTGATGGTGGGTGGCATTGGTAAGGCTGACAGGCCTGGTATAATAAAAGGAATTGGCATTTGGGAACTTGATAGGTTTGAATGGCGAGAGATTGCACGAATGCATCACAAATTCTTTCAAGGATTTGGAGAATTTGATGATGTCTTTTTCAGCTCGAATCCTATGGGTCGATAATGCTGTCATAAGCTCTGAAACACTGCAACCTAGCAGCTTTGCAGCATCTCTAATTCCATCATTTTCAACTTCTACGTGATTTTCATTATCAGAAGCAAAAAATCTGATATTTCCGAGCCATAATACAGCTGCAAGCATCGTAAATGGTTGAATTTTTATGTTTTCTGTTGAGAGTAATTCATTTTTTCAAAATGCCATGGCCATTTCATTTTGTTTATTGATTTGTTTTTGTTTTGTTTGTGTTTTTTTTTTTTTTTTTTAATTTGTTTTGTTAATAAAATTACACATGTTATATTTTGAAAAATTAAAAATATACATATGTAATTTACTAAACAAAACAATTTATTGAATTTAAAAAAAAAAAAAGATTTGTTATTAAAATTATATATATATTTTCAAAAATAAAAATATACATATATATCTTAGTAACAAAACAATTTATTTTATTTTTTATTTTTTTATTTTCAATTTTTTTTTAATTGATTTGTTTAATAAAATTATGTATGTTATATTTTCAAAAATTTAAAAATACACATATATATATATATTCATTAAACAAAACAATTTATTGAAATAGAAGTTTTTCATGAAAACAAATTTTTTTTGTTAAATTGTTGAATCAATTGAAATGATGAAGTTTTATTTTGTCTCTTTTTTTCTTTTTTTTTCTTTTTCACATAACAATTCTTTTTCTGATTCTCCAGATCACACAAAGTGCAGGAGGAGAGCATATTCAAGAATTATTAATTTTTTTTACATAACAATCCTTTTTTTGATCCTCCAGATCACACAAAGTGTAGGAGGAGAGCATACTCAAGAATTATTAATTTTTTTTAGATGTAAGAAATAAGGCTACCTAGTTACACTTCCCCGGCAACGGCGCCAAAATGTTTGGTCAATTTAGTGTGTCCTAAATTGCTAACATAAATTATCAACCAGGGATTCGTAAGCTGACAAAGTGTGGCGCACTATATGTGCAAGATAACCTATCTCTTACTTTTTGTCGTTTTTGGATTTTTATGAAATTCTAAAAGACAAGTATGGAGACAAATATTCAAGACAATGATGTCCTTCTAATGGTTTTCCAAACTTCAAAAGAATTTTAAAACACACAATGACAAAATTAATTCCTAAAAGGAAATGAAAATTGCATCACTATTCTAATCAAGAAAACAGTGAACTATTGATCATGAAACTCATTATCCTTGTTGCTGTCTAAACACAAAAGAAACTGTACTCAAAGAAAAGATTGCAAGTAAAGTAAAACTAAAATCAAATTACATCAACTCATATTCTAACCCCTCACCATTAGTCTAGCTATGGCTTTCGGAGGTAATCATAAACAACTTGAGCAATCTGATATCTAATTTGCAGAAAAAGAAATTAATATCAAACTACACACTCATACTTCAATCCCTCACCATTAGTCCAGTTATGACTTTCGGAGATAACTGAAAATGACATGAGCAATTTAATATATCTAACTTGCAGAAAAGTAAACTAATATCAAACTACACACTCATACTTCAATCCCTCGCCATTAGTCCAGCTATGGCTTTCGGAGGTAACTGAAAATGACATGAGCAATTTAATATATATAACTTGCAGAAAAGTAAACTAATATCAAACTACACACTCATACTTCAATCCCTCGCCATTAGTCCAGCTATGGCTTTCGGAGGTAACTGAAAATGACATGAGCAATTTAATATAGCTAACTTGCAGAAAAGTAAACTAATATCAAACTACACACTCATACTTCAATCCCTCGCCATTAGTCTAGCTATGGCTTTCGGAGGTAACTGAAAATGACATGAGCAGCTTAATATCTAAATCTAACTACTAAAGCAAATGTGCAAGACTGAAATAAACAAATAGTGCTGGAATTAAACAAAAACTAAGAAAAGTAAATTAGCAGAAGGACAAGATGGATTCCATGTCATTAGTCATTATAAAACTATGTGCAAATGCCCGGGCTGCCATGAAAAATTATGCTAAAAGCTATGATTTCAAAAAGCAATCTAAGTAAGGAAATATGACAAAATAGAATTGAAAGCAACTTATCTAGAAAACATGTAAAAGCCTCCTTGGATAGCAGGGGCCCTCTGCTACCAATTTGGTGTAGTCCTTAGCTCCTTGAAGATAAGATCACAATAGCATCAAAGAACTAAGCTTCTTTATTCAAAAACTCATAAATCTACATCCCATTCCATCTTGAACTTTGTTACAAATCTACTTCATCATTACTTCCTCATTACTTTCTCATTACCATGATAGGAGAAAGCTTCTCCTATTTATACAAAATATGATGAGACATCTCATTAATGGGAGTCCATGAATCTCTCCATCCATCTCTAGAGTTACAATCAAAATAGGAAATGATAAGACACATGTCTTTCTAGAGTTTCAACACAACTTGAGGAATGAGACACATATCCTCTTAGAGTTTCAATACAACAAGGAAGTGAGACACATATCCTCTCGATCCCATAATCTTCTCCAACCAAATTCGAATTTGGCTTTAGAGTGCCACATAAGGGTCTTCTAGAAGTCTCCTTTTGACCTACACATGTCACAAAACTCATAACACATATATAGATATATGAAACTATGTTAATTTTCTAGTTTCTAATCATAAATTCACTTAAAATATATAAAATAAATAACTTTGAAAAACAAGGATCCTAACCCATATATTTATGAAAATGGTTACTTGATGTAGGGTTTTAGGTCAAATGGCTATGAAATAAGAGCTAAATGGTTATGACATAATGGAAATATGTATGAATATGGAGAACATTTTTGAGACTCAACAAGAATCATGCTCCCAATGGGCATCCTCAAACTCAAACCCACTCTCCAATAAAAGCTCCCTATGAACATAAACATATCAACAATACATGGAAGCATAGCACAATAAGAACAAGTTACCAAATGACAACCAGAGAGTGAATCATATTTCCACCCATGGAACTAGCGCAGTGCATTCTTTGCCTGCATCAAATCAAATAATAACAAGTGTTATTCCAACCACTTGCTTGCTGCCACAATCATTTTACAAGATAGAAATATGAAAGTACAATTTGGTGCCAATGGTGCACACCAAGAATCGTGTGGCCTTTCCCACAACCCACCAATGAGATATCCAATCTCAATGCTACAAATGGCTTTAAGTACATAATTATACAATATGAAAGAAGGAATAATCCTCCTTGGTACAATATGCTGCTCATAAAAGGACAAGAAGTACAAAACATGAGGTGTAACTATACATTCTCCATTGTGTACTCAAAGACTTGAGCTGAAATGGCTCAACTGATAATGCTCCCTTACTCCCAATGAGTATGAAGGTGGCTATGACATCCTCTCCATCATCATCAGGGCTCTACATCTCTCCATATGCTGATGTATGTCCTGCTGGATGCCCTCCCAAATGAACTCCTCTACCAAGGCAAGATATGCATCAAAATGCATGGAAAAGAAGTCCTCCTATGCTGCATGCAACAACTTCTCCTTGAGACTATAATATATATTCAAGAAGACTCTGTCATGTGAATAGATGACCATATCATCTACCATGTATCTGTCATCTCCATCGGGGTCTTCAAGAATCATGCATGCACCAATATCCTTGGAGTACTCTACCAAGAGCTAAGATCTCCATTACGGATCAATCCTCCTAAGAGACAGCACTAGTGATCTGGCATGTGAAACTCTCCTTATGCTACTGTCTACTACTTTGACATCCCCCATGCCAAATTTCTTCTCCAAACTCTTCACCTCTCCAAAATCCAAGAGTGATGAATCCAAAGACAAAATGTCTCTCATCAATGATAGATCCCGTGGCCTCCCTGGTGGAATGCCTCTATGCAGTGAGACATCAATGTCAAGAGTGGACTGTGCATATGGTTGGGCAACCTTTCCTTTTCTCTCACAGTGAAATAAATTCTGCCTCCTCTTTGCACTATCTCTTTGAAATAGAGAAGGGTGTGTGCCTCTCATCACAAGATGCTGCTCTTCCTCCCTTCCTCCTTCTTCGAGCTGCAATGATGCACAATCATGCTACTCATTGATTGTGCTTGGACCTCAATGTATGAGATACTGGGGACTTCCTTGCAAAGTTGCAAGAATCCCTCTAGTTGGAGCAAGAGCTCCTCTTACCTATGCATGAGGTACTAGATCAAATCTAGAAATGATAGCACTGTTGTCCTCAGCTTCCTCAATATGAGTGGGCAACCATCCAATGACTAGATCCTCTTTTGGAAAAAGGATCTCTTTGCCTCCTTTTTCCAAAATACAACATGAAGGTCTTACCTCCAACAAAGCATCATGCAAGATATTAGCCTCCTTCATGGTTCTCTAAAATGTTTTTGAGTCTATGGTTTCCTCCATCACATGCAAGGGTTTTGTTTGTTTGAATGTGTTTGTTTCCTCCACATGTGTTTTAGAATTCCTCCTACCAAATATCTTTATCAAAGTTATAATGAAAATTACATAGGAAGAGGTATTTACATTTCTCAAAGTAAATGACTCAAATAACCACCATGCATAGACCTTACCTCCCAAGTGCAGCGCTGTTACTCTGATGGCTTTATCTTTGGGAATATGATGTTGCTACAGAAAGGTGTCTAATTCTTCTATCCAAGCCCTGGCGGAACAGCTAGGGGAACCATCAAAGATAGATAGAAGAAATCTATCCTCATGATGCTACTTGCTCCTCCTTACCATGATATTTCAAAACTCTGGAAAAGTAATATGATCTTTAAACTTCTGAGTTTGAGATTCATACTCATGCAAGAAACATCTAAGAGTTCCTTTCTTCGGCATTCATCCTTCTTCTTCTCTTCTCATGGCAAAGCTGGCCATGTGACTGTGCTGTACCTCATAGGATGTGGCTGAATGCTCACATCTACCATAAGAAAAACTAGAGTTTTACTCAGTTTCAAACCCTCTTGGAGATCCTATACATATCTCCTTCATTAGCTTCTCAAATTCTTCATGAATTCTCCGTACAAATTTTGGAAGAAGCTTTGTAAGCTCTTATTCCCTCTTTTCTCCATGTAATGGAGTCTTCATCTTCTCTCTCCTTGATAGCATGATGGATGAGATCCACTGGCTGGGCCAGAGATCATGCTCTGATACCACTGTAATGTTCCCAATCAGGAAAATGCTACAACAATGAGAATATCTCAAGATATTCTAAAGTTGGAGCTCTAGCAATAAGAAAACATAATAATGGAGCAGCAGAAACACTCAACTCATAGAAATGTGAGAGAAATCCATAGCATTCTCATTAAATAATAGAAGCAACAAATACATACAAGATCTTGAGGAAATGTTACACAAGAAAGGAAATGCTCAGCCTCAAGAGACAAGTACATGAATCATAACAAAACCACTTCTACACAATGTATACCAAGCTATGACAGCACAGTTTTAGAGAGAAAATGCATGCTACATATGTCAAATGCATAAATAAATCAATATGTGGCCCAATACAACATTGGGAGTGAAGATATCAGCTCCCAAAGACTACCTCATGTCAATCCTTGAAGGATTAGCAATAAAATACAAAAACTGCAAAATCTCGGAGTTGCTGGGTAGCAGCAGCAACTCAAAAATAGAACTGGATGGAGATGTATTTAAATTATACCCAAACTAAAAGTGCCTCCTCCAATGGATCTTTAGGATCAAAGGCTGATCCCTTCACCAAAGACCTCACCCTCCAACAATCTGCAAGAGCCCCACTGCAAATGCTCCTCTTAAAATAACGCAGTCACTAGATGGAACTACATTGTAGGGCTAGGAAATGAGTTGGCCTTGATGCCAAAGTCTACAATATTCTCTAGAATGCCTCCAATCTGATATCTCAAAATAAAGAGGGACTCCTCCTCTGAAAATAGCTGATGAAGGTGGTGTAGTGAGCCCTCACTGCAACACCCAGCAACACAACATTAATCTACTGTAGAAATAGTGTTGTCTTGATGGAGAAGGCTTGGCCTCAAGCCTGGATGTGAGTAAAATGAAGAAAAATCCTTCAAGAGACCTCTCAAAAAGGAGAAGGAATCCTAAACAGTAATTCCCACGGCAATTCTTGCTAAACAACAAAGAATGCTCAATTGTCTGAATAGACAATGAGATGAATAATACAAGCATGAGAAACAATGGTTGCCTTGTCCTCCTTTTAAACAAGTGAATCCCCTCTCCATGGGTCCCACTCCTCTTAGGGTTTTCTCCACCAAATATCCCTTTCCTCACTCGTACTGTGCTGCTTCTCTAAGTGTGCTCCACCTCTTGGCCCAGCGTTGTTGACTTGGTCAAACTTAACCTTGTCTACTTGCAAATAACCCTGTTCACACATGAGGGTGTGAAAACCAACTCCAATGATGATCCCCTTTCATAATATGAGGGATTTTATTGAGATTATTTCTATGCATGGGCCTCCTTAGCCATTTATTTTCCTCCTAGGTGAAATCAGCAAAAATTAATGTTCCAAATTATTGTCGGAAAATTTTGGAACATTACATGATCTCAATGCTCTGGCTTATTTATGTAAGTGTTTTCTTCAGTTGATCTACAAGTCGTGATGTATTAAAGAAGGTGGATCCAGTGTGAAAATTTATGAAATGTGGTCCACAGTTGGTGATTAGGGTTGGAGTCTACGGTAAGGAAGTCGAAGGTTCCTGCGAGTAGTAGTCGGTGATTGGATCAAGGGGGTTGAATCTCCCTTCCAGTGGTTTTTGGTAAACGAGATCAGGGGGTTAGAGCTACCTTCCAGTAGGATCTAGAGAATGAGTGAAGGTTGTAGCCATCCGCAGGTGGGTGCCTACATACTAGCATGAGTGTGAACCAATACATGAATGTAAAAAGTTTTTGATGTTAATAATATTTAAGACTGAGATGACATCATCAATGGTTTTCTCCCACATTAGGCTTCCATCTTAAATTCTTTTGTTCATGTGTGTTTCTTATGTGTGATGCTTTATTCTATTCTTAATGAAAATTCTATAAAATACCTGATGAATATCTTACATTCGGGTTAAGTTGAACATATAAAGAATTAGTTGTTTTACAAGTTTACTAAGGATACGCTAGTTTCTTTTATAACATTCACGTACATATGTCAGATGGGTTCAGTAAATTTGCATACAGATTGTAGAAAATAAAATTATTATTGTGAGTTTTAAATATTTATTGACCCCCTACAACCTCGCCCCCCCCCCCCTATTAGTAATTTTCTCAACAATTTGAATCATAGCAGGTCCTTCTGAAGAATATTGATAACTTGAACGAGATCCATCACAATGGGAAATAATCAAAAGAGGGCTACTCAAAGGAAGAAGACAACTCACAAAAATTCTGTAGCAATAAATGAAGAAGATCAAACATGTACTAATTTTTTTTCTTGTGATCCACTTCCTTATTCATGCAATATTGAAGATAGTGAATATGACAGTGAAAGTAATGTTATGGATCTAGAAGAAAAAATTTCAAAGCTCAAAAATGAAATTGAAGATTAGCACATTCTATTTAATGAAAGAAAATGTATCTAAAAATATGTGATTACTAGATTCAATAATCAGTTACAGAAAAGAAACTCAATTGATAAAATGAACAAAGAGAAGATAGATTAATGTCAAAGGCCACAAGATTAAGTAACCAATCACAGTGAAGGACTTGAAGTAGAAATCATATATCTCAAATCAAATATGAAAAAATCAAATAAGATAAATGAATAACTACTTCAAACATTTGAAGAACAATAAAATGGGCTGAAAGAAGAGATTCTCAAATTAAAAGAGCAAGTAGAAGAAAGAATATCGTTCGAAGAAGGTATGAAGAAGTAATACCAAAGAATGGAGGTTGAGGTAAACATTTTAAAAGGTAAATTAGAAGAAAACGATAAACATTTGTGATTTCAAGATAGTACTAAGATTCTAGATAATATTCTTAGTAGTCAAAGGTCTCCCTCTATTAAATTTGGTCTTGGTTTTCACGAAACTGTTAAACGAGAATCTAGTTCACAAGCTACTTATAAAGATCCAAAGGATAACAATGTTAAACCTGAAGTTTTTAAAGAGACAAAAATCCAACCTCATCAACAACGAAGGATCATGAATCCTCAAATGAAATCATTCGGTCCTATATATATATAAGTTTCAATTGATTCTCTCCTATGATCAATAATATTTAATGCTTTATATGTCATAATTATGGACATGTTGCAGCAAATTGGAGAAGCAGATTATTTCGTTTATAGAAAAATAGTCACTCCACAGACATACCTTCAGCTCCCAGGTACTCAGGTTTCTTTAAGGGATATTGTTTTTCGTGCAACAAATTTATGACTAAATTTGTTGATTGCTATAGAAGGAACATGAGACAAACATACTATGATTCGTATGCTCCCTTTTCTGGTCACATAAGATGTTATGATAATAACAAGTTTGGGCATGTAGAAAAATAATGCAGGAACAGATCAATGAATCACCAAAGACAACATGGAAGACAAATTCATGATGGAATAATACATAAGAAATACAGATCTACCAACATTCCTCCTAACAAGTAGAAAGAAGAAGAGATAAGATGGTGTCTTGCCCTCTGTGCATTTAAAAATGAGGATGACTGTCACATTGAAAATGGATGTTATCATCACATGACTAGTGATAATCTAGTAAGATGGAATATTTCAAGATAAATCAAGATGGTAAGGTTATTCTTTCAAATGATGCTCCAACAAATTTTTTTGGAAAAGGTAGATCAAAAATTATCAAAAATATAAAGACAATTGATACTTTATTAGTTCAAGGCCTAAAACAAAAAATATTTAGTGTAGGCCAATGGAGGATAAAGGAAATATAATTGGCTTCACATCAACCAAATGCAAGGTCATGGATGAAGAAACTAGAAAGTTCATAGCGAAGGGATACAGAAACATTGATAGATTATATGTGTTTAAAGATCTGAACTCTCATAGATATAAGGAGGATTTAGACTGAGACTGAAAGAAGACAATGGCCATTGAAATCCATCATTATTGAAATAATATTGTTAACATTTACTGCAATATATGAAGATTGGTTTGTTAATTTTAATTGTTTATATTTCCGATAGTGCATTTGATGTGTCAACAGAAGACAGGTACAAACTATCCAAGCTCAGGGGGAGTTGAAGCTGTGAAATTTTCAGTATTTCACTTTCTGTACACGGGTTGCATGAACTATAGTTATGTATATACATGATTTCCTTTACATACAATCACGTATGTTTTTCTCTGATAGAAAAATAACGGGACAGTCTCAAGGACAGACTCTAATATGCTTCTAACAATTATTATTTGATTTCCTTGGTTTGATGTTTATGGGTATAGTCGGCTGATATGGTATTGAGTTATGATTTTCACATTGATGATTATCTAATTTATGGATATGCTTTGATGAATGAGTTGATGTGGTCATACTTGACAATGAATAGGTAGCACAAGTTCAGGAGGATCATTAGCCTTATTTCTAATGATGCATTGTTGGCATTATGTTTTCTTATTCTTTAATACTTGTGATGCTCATGTACTAGTTTGAATGATGTTATATTGTTGTCACGATACATGGATTTCTTATGATGAGATTATGGATGAGCCGTGATCATATTTTGTATAATATTATATTTATCTAGACACATGGAGTTGATGCATGACTAATGCTTGAGATGTGAGGAAAGAACATATATATCTTGTTTTTGATGACCGCTGTCATGAATGATGCCTATTGTACTTGATTGCCACACATGTTACATCGTGATTATGCAAATGGAATAAATCTAGAACATGAATACCTTTGTGATAAGAGATCATAGGGATGATTATTTGATACATATTGATTATTGATGAAGTGGTTATGGTATGATAACTCTTCTTGCATATTGGGGCAAGAATATGATGTTGTTTCAAGGATCATGAATACATGGTTATTGATATTCTTATGTTACAACTGTTGGATGATACTTGGAGACATGGTTACATTGTCTTCTCTTACTGATTGGTTCCCACATATCTTTACTTGATGAACATAGTGTGGGGTTATTCCCACAAATGGAAAAAGGAAATTTTTCTTTGATGAATTCATGAGATTCATTGGATAATTGATCTCTGCGGAAAGATATTATGATGTTGATATTGTAGACTAGGCCACATGCTAATGATATTGAAATTTAACCATGATATTGCAGATGAATACTTATGGTGCATATATTATTTGGTATATGATTCTTGTGGATCATGGTATTAATATCTCACTATTAAGGTCTTTTGGTATTGGTTATAAATGTCATCTCTGCCATCTTATGTAAATGTCATGTAACTGCAAATGATGTAATCCTTGAGATATTCAGTCATGTATGGAATTTTGAGGTCATGTCAAATATGTAATCCCATTTGGTTGGGTGGTTGTGTCAAATATGTAATCCCACTTGGTTGGTTAGTTGAGTCAAATATGTAACTCCACTTAATTTGGTGATTGATGTAAGTGTGAGTCCTTGGTGATAGGAAATTTCATACTCAGTTAAGCTATAGAGTCACGTGCTTCATTAAAAATATTTCTGAAGATTCAACATCTGCTCAGGGGGAGGGTGGTCATTATAGAACATATTATATCTACAAAGCTCTTGTATTCAGAATTTTTCTGCGCTTTGCCCTTGATGCCAAAGGGGTAGAGTATCTTGGTGTTTGAATAATTCTTATGTTGATGTGTCTAACATGTATTTATAGGTTGTGGTGATCAAACAATAACATGGTTTCCATAAAGTCCAAAGGGGGATATTGTTGGCAATATGATGAATGTGTTGTCCTTGAGGAAAACCGACATGTAGCAGAAAAAGTATATGGTAACTGGATGATTTCACAAATCATTTCAAAGGCGACAAAATGATGAGATAGAGGTTTGCAGGTCATAATCAAATGTTTGGTAAAGGTGAATCTTTGAAGAAATATACACGAGTTCGCCAAGGCCAAGTCAGGTATACACGTGGGTACAAAGAAGCATAGTAACATACATGTTGGGACACTTATTTAATAATACCAAGGGTCTTTACCATGGTATTAGCCCACAGTATTGAGTGTAGTAATGGTTATTTGATCTCGTCCAATGTTACCACTTACACTAGTGTGGTTTTGGCTCATGTTATTTCTTAAGGTTCAAGCTATATAAGTAGGAGAAGGTCAAAGTGTTAAGGTGTTCATGTAAAATGGTTTATGATGAATATTTCATTCTGAAGTATATTTGCATTGTAAGGGAAATAGTTTACATATAGATCTGAAATAATTATGCACCAATGAATACAATGATGGATCAGGATCATGATACCTGAAAATGACTTTGAATTGTATGATTTCATCATGGATTGACTGGATCTAAGTAATGAAACATGATTTTATCTCTGAATATTATGATTTGGGTCTTTCTGAAGTTTTGAAGAGTTGCGTAACTTTAGGTCAAAAATTGCATATATGTACATAGGTTGGTCTTGCTGAAGTCGTGTATACATGTGGGTTCGTTTCATCAAATTCACGCACATAAAGAAGGGGTCTATGTTTATAAAATACTAATATACCTGATAAATTCTCATGTATCTCTGATGTCTTTCAATGACATCTTCATGTTGATCTGGGTTGAATGATAATGTCTAAAATAGATCTAGCAGAATGATGAAGTTGAATTTGTTTACATGATTGATTGGTTGAAAATATTATTGATTTTGTTAATTGTATGAGGGTTCTATAAGCTAACAATACATTTTCAGAATAACTCTAGTCAACTCCATGGTTGATTCATAATAACAGGCTTTTGGTATATTCAAATCTATACGCACGTTGCTCAATAGAGAAACGTGTATACACGTGGGTTGCCTTAAGTGAAGTCGCGTATAAATTTTGGCATATGAATGATCAGGGTTGCAGTTTATTTTGTGTGTTGATGTAGTACTCTAAGTTCAGTTTTGTGTTCTTGTCACAATTATCTCATTGTTCTAGTTGATTTATGTAAGTGTTTTCTTCAGTCCATCTACAAGTCATGATGTGTTAAAGCAAGTGGATCCAATGTGAAAATTTATGAAACATGGTCCACGGATGGTGATGAGGGTTGTAGCCTTTAGTAAGGAAGTCGAAGCTTCTTTCCAGTAGTACCTGATGATCGGATCAAGGGGGTTGAAGCTCCCTTCCAGTGGTTGATGGTAAATGACATCAGGAGTTTGGAGCTCCCTTCAAGTAGGAGTCAGAGAAAGAGTGAAGGTTGCATCCTTCAACAGGTGGGTTCCTACATATTGGCATGAGTCTACACCAGAACATGAATGTAAGAAGTTTTTTATATTAGTAAGATTGAATACTGAGACGCCAACAATGGTGATTTTCTCCCACATTGGGTTTCCACCCTAATTCTTTCTTGTTCATGTGTGTTTCTTATGTGTGATGCTTTATTATATTCTTAATGCACATCATTATTTATTATCAAATACCTAATTAATCTCTTACATTCTGTTTAATTTCAAGAGATAAATAATTAGTTTTCTTACAATTTTACAGAGAACTTTCTAGTTTATTTTATAACAGTGATGTACATACACGATTTAGGTTCTGTAAAGTTGCATATAGATTTCAGAAAATAAAATTATTATTGTGAGTTTTAAATACTGATTCACGCCCGCCTTGTTTCGGGGAAAATCACCCTAGAGGTTTGTTGGGTCAAAACCTCCACAGAGCAGGGCATGCCATTCAGAAGGACTCACACACAACCGTACTTGAATGCAAAAACTAGAAAACAACGATAGCAGGACTCACCCGTAGTCCTACGTTCGATGAAGATCCCGCGGGGTCCCGCCCTACCCCGTCCCCCCTCCCCTCTCATTGTTTTTCCTAACAACATATGTAAGTCTAAGAGACAAGAGGAGAAAATAGTGGAGAAAAGTTTTGTGGCTACGTAGGTTTTACTATGTATTACTCCACAACTCCTCGTGAATGTAAATCTCAGTAATAACTCTCGTTTTACTGGTGAAGGATTCGAAACATCCATATGAATGTATTTATGATGTTTTGAAGTTATAATATAAAGTTTGGTTTGTCACGATATGGTCCTAGAAATTTCACGCATGAGTTTTACCGCAACAACTGAGATTTACTCTATTCTACTGTGAGTAATTTTTTTTGAAGTTTTTGCTCCATTATAGTTACTGAAGTCAATTAATTTAAAACTTCGCCATTGTTTATAAAGGAATATTGATATGTTTTAATTTCCACAATTGTATTGTCTTGATTAATATCTCTCTGCAACTCTTTGTATTGAGGAAGTATCTCCTTTGTTTTTAATTTTTTTAAATGGTATCAGGGAGGGTCAAGTGTTCTTACAGGGAGTTACAATTTTTTTTTTGAATACATTCTATTTGTAGGATATTCACCATCGCGAAGAAATTTTTTTACAAAATGAAAATGGCGTCAAAAATCAAAAAATTGACTAATCCACAAATACCTCAGTTTAATGGAAAAAATTATGATTATGGGGCTATTACAATGAAGGCTCTGTTTTCTTCTCAAAATATTTGGGAATTGGTGGAGAATGGTTTCCTTGAACCAGTAGATGTAGTAGCATACAATGCTTTTACATAAGAAGAAAATGATTTGTTGAGGGAAAATAAGGATTCCAAAGCCATCTTCTATATCATTCAAGCATTCTATGAAAGTATCTTCCCAAGGATTGCAACAGAAAAAAATTCCAAGCAAGCATGGGATACCCTCAAGATATCCTACCAAGGCGTGGAAAAGGTGAAGACGTCGAAACTACAAATGTTGAGAAGAGATTTTAAGACAATTTGTATGAAAGAGTTTGAGAATGTAGACTCATTTTTTACACAGGTAATTGGACTAGTTACTCAAATCAGGTCTCATGGAGAGACACTTGAGGCAAGGAAAATAGTTGAGAAATTTTTGAGAAGCATGCTAGAAAGATTTGATGTCATTATTTTTGCCATAGAATAGACAAAGGATCTTCCACAATTTTTAATACATGAGCTTCATGCATCATTTATTTCTCATGAACACAGACTGAACATAGCAAAAAGATCCTCATTGAAGCATGCTTTCAAGACACAAGTCTCATTTAGTCAAGGTAGAGGTCAAGGAAGATTAAATTATAGAGGAAGAGGAAGAATCCCACATAGAGGTGGAAGAAGAAACCCTTCAATTTCAAGTGGAAGTGGCAACAATCAATGTCCAAGTCAAGGCCAAAGCCATAATCAAGCACAACGTCAAAGGTATGATAAATCTCGAGTTTAATGTCATTATTGTAAGAAGTATGATGATTATGTGCAAATGAAGGTAGAAATGAGAAATATGACATAAGTAAAAAACCAAGTGAAAATTTCATAAAGGAAAATCAGAACCATGATAGCATGTTTTTAGCTTGTAATTTAGAACAAGAAAAATAAGGGGATGTATGGTTTCTAGATTCAGGGTGTAGAAACCATATGAATCGAAACATAGAAATGTTTTCCAATCTAGATGAAAGTATAAAATATTAAGTGACATTATGGACTAATAGAAAATTATTTGTCATGGGAAAAGGAAGATTCAACATTCTAACAAAGAAGGTCAGGGAGAAGAAGTACATTTCAGATGTCTATTTTTTCCGCAGTTTGAAGCATTTCATCATAAGCATTGGAAAACTCATGTGAAATGGCTACAATGTCTTTTTCAAAAATGATGAGTGCACAACTTTGGATAAGTCTCGAAGTAGACAGTTGACTACAAAAGTTCATATGAAAGACAATATAATTTTTCCTCTAAAGCTAAAATAATATTTGAAGGAAGAAGGTGGTCAAGAAAAAACATCAATGAATTCACAAGAGGATTAAAGAAAATTTGCATCTTTCACACAAGTAAAATTTCAAGCAGAGGTCAAAGATGAAAATTGGTTATGGAATTTGAGAATTTTCCATCTCAATTTTGGAGGTTTGAATTTGTTGCATAGGAAATACATGGTGAAGGGATTTCCACTCATATAAAAACTAGATAGCCTATGTGAAGGATTTATCTTGGGAAAGCAACATAGAGAATCATTTCCAAAGGAAAGTCAATAAGGGAAAAGGCACCTTTGGAGATTTTCCATCTATATTTATGAGGACTAAAGTAGACGCCATCAATTGGGGGAAGATATTATATTTTGACTTTCATAGATGATTATACAAGGAATACAACAAGAAAGTGAAGTGTATGAGCGCTTTCACCAATACAAAGCTCTTGTTGAGGAGAAAATTGGAAACTACATCAAAGTATTGAGGGCTGACAGAGGTGGCGAATATACCTCAAATGAATTCCTACATTTTTGCAGGGAGCATGGAATTCACAAGTAGTCTACAACAAGGTACACACCTTAGTCAATTGGTGTCGCCGAAAGGAAGAATAGTGTTATTATAGAAATGGAAAGGAGTATATTGAAGGAAAAGAATTTTCCAAATGATTATTAGGTTGAAGCTATCACTTGTGAATAATAATTTATTAATAGGTGTCCAACCAAAAGTGGCAAGAAAATAGTTCCCGAAGAGGCATGGAGTGGAAGAAAGCATAACATAATTCACATGAGAGTGTTTGGATGTGTTTCTTATACATAAGTCCTAGATGAGTTGAGGAAGAATATGGAGAACAAGGGGGAGGAATGTATATCTTTTGGGTACACTAATGAATCCAAGGCATACAAGCTCTACAATCCATCAACCAAGAAAGTCATAATCAATGGAGATATGAATTTCATAGAAGAGGAAGCATGGGATGCAAGTTTAGAGAAGAAAATCAATTTGAAGAAATGTGTACCACATGAAGACAACGAGAAATTGAACGAAGAAAGTGATTTCTCAACAGTGACTCCTCCTACACCTATTCAAGCTCAAAAAAGTAGTCACAATGTGACACCATAAATAAATAATAGGACATTGTCACACAGTCAAGCAAGTGATTCTCCAAGAACACTAAAAATATCTGTAATGCCATCTACTTCAAGTGCAACACCAAGTGACATGTCAAGCCCATCTTCCGCAAGCATAAGAGGAAAAAAATTCAGAAATTTAAGTGAAATATATGAGCAAAATGAAGTTGATAGTAGTGTTGGTCTGAATTCCTTGTTTGCATTATTTTGTCATGTAGATGACCCAATCCATTTTGAGGATGTAGTCAAAGAAGAAAAATGGGTTGCGACAATGGATGAAGAAATAGGAGCAATAGAAAATAACGACACATGGGAGTGAATGGACCTTCCACAAGGAAAAAAAGTCATTAGAGTGAAGCGGGTCTATAAGACCAAGAGAAACATTGAAGGAAAGATTGAAATACATAAAGCAAGGTTAGTTATGGAAGGATACAAGTAGTGACATGGAAGAGATTATGCATAGACATTTGCATGAATCGCAAGGATGGAGAAAGTGCATACAATGTTGTCAATTGCAATGCAACATAAATCAAAAGTGTATCAAATGGACGTAAAATCAGTGTTCTTGAATGAAGTGCTCAAGTATATGTTGCACAACCACCGATTTATGAGATAGAAGGCCAAGATGACAAGGTTTATAGGTTGAGGAAAGCTCTCTATGGGCTGAAGCAAGCACCGTGTGCATGGTATAGTAGGGTAGATGCTTACTTGATGGGAAATGGGTTCGACAAATGTGATGGTGAGCCTACTCTCTACATGAAAGAGAGTGACGATAAGATTCTTATTTTTTTTTTTTATGTAGATGATTTTATTTTTATAGGGAGTGATGATTTCATCATCGTTGATTTCAAAGTCATGCAAAGTGAGTTTGAAATGACTGACTTGGGGTTGTTTAGATATTTTTTGGGCATAGAAGTGAAGCAAACATAGAATGATATTTTTTATCTCTCAATAAATGTATGTTGCGGACATTTTAGAGAGGTTTAATATGTATAACAAAAATCACGCACCAAATCCAACTATCATGGGGTTAAAGTTGAGAAAGGAAAATTGCAGCAATGATGTCAATCCAACATTATAAAAAAGTGTGGTGGGAAACTTAATGTATTTTACCGAAACTAGGCCAGACATAATATGTGCAGTGAGTTTGGTGTCAAGGTTCATGGAAACACCTAAAGAGACAAATTGGAAAGTAGTGAAGAGGATTTTAAAGGATGCCAATGGGAAAAATGAGTATGGTATTTTTTACACTGCAACAAGTGATTTTATGTTGGTTGGTTAAAGTGACAGTGACTTGGGAATAACTGTTGATGACAAAAAGAGCACATTAAGATATGTTTTTCATTTGGGTTCGGAAGCCATTTCATGGGCTTCCAAGAAACAGCCTATAGCCTCATTATTACCAACATAAGCTGAATATGTCGTCGCAACAGCATCAACATGTCAATCAATTTAGATGAGAAGGATGTTGAGGGATTTATGCCATGAACAAGATGGAACAACGACTATTTACTATGACAATAATTCACCAATTGCATTATCAAATAATTATGTTTTTCACAAGAGGACAAAGAACATTGATGCTAAATATGATTTTATAAGAGAATTAGTTAGCAATGTTGAGATTGTGTTGTAGCATTGCAAGTCAGAAGAACAATTTGTAGATATCTCCACAAAGCCATAGGCACATGAAAATTTTTTTTATCTGAGAGATTGTTTGGGAATGGTTAAGGGAAGCAGTTGCAATTAAGGGGGAGTGTTGGGAAATTAATTTCAAACATCGCATGAAATAAACTGAGAACAACCATAAATCAAGTAAGTGTTTTGCAGGTTGCGGATTGAGTTTGCAGGGAAGGACATGGCTTAAATGAAGTACTCAACAAGAGGGTAATGACCCATTCCCCAACAAATTAAATAATCATATTCAAATTTAAATTTATGAATGTTTGGTAGAAATGAATGAGAACAAATTTAGTCTGAAAGTGTTATTTACTGTCCGCAAAGTTCAGAAAATCATGTTCGCCCATTCTGTGTATTGATTTTTTTTTGTCATGAATTAATGTGTTAGAAATATATGTTTTGAACATACATGTATGCATTTTTAATTATGAATTTTGGTAGATGTAATTGTGAGAGACAAGAGGAGAAAATAGTAGTGCAGTTTGTTACAGGTTTTAGTGTGTGTTACTAAGAAACTCTGGGTGAATGTAAATCTAAGTAAGAACACTTGTTTTACTAGTGAAAGAGACACAACCTCCATGTGAATGTATTTCTTGTATTTTGAAGTTATAATAAAAAATTTGGTTTGTCACGATATAGTTTCGAAAATTTCACATCTAAATAAATTTGTTTGAAGTTTTAAAACTCTGCCACTCTGTGTTTAAACGAATACTCATATGTTTTAATTTCTGCCACTATATTGTATCCATTAAGATCTCTTTGCAACTCTATGTGTCAAGGAATATCTCCTTTATTTTTAAATTTTTAACCGGTATTACTATTTTGAATCATGGTAGGTGAACCCTTGTTGATTTTCAATATTTTAATAAGCGTGATTGACTTTCGAGGGAATATGCTTCGTCTGAATGCAACATCTACAACTATGATTTTTCGGTGGGTTCTCCTTACTTGTTTTACACTTTAAAAAGAAAATAAAAAATTGAATCATAAATAGAACCAATAGGCCCGATTGCACATGTCACATACATTTAATAGTTTATCGGTTCATGTTCCATTGGATTGCATGTGCTATCACCTAAAGTTTCGATTTGGAGTCGTCCATGCACATAACCCCAAATTTGACGAAGGGTGCTATCACCTAAAGTTTCGATTTGGATTCGTCCGTGCACACAACTGCAAAGTAGAGGAAGAGTCACGGTTTATTTAAAACATGTTGTTGAATTTCTAAATTCAACTCCTGCTCTCCACAAGAAGAAGGAAAGTACAGAAGAGCTGCTAATTTTTTTTTTTTTTAGGCTAACGGTTGAGTGCACACCATCGTGCATTTAACAGAGGGATAAATGAATTGTAAGGATGTTTTTTTTGTTTATGGGCCGCAACGACCTTTGTAGAAGAAATTGAAGTTTTTCGTGGTTCTGACCACACAACAACAGTGTTTCAAAACACTGTCAAATCGGGGTTTAAAGCCATTCACCAACCAACCAACAGAGATTAATTTACGCGGCATTTTTGAAGTTTTAACTCTGTGCCACGTCATAGTGGACCCCACATGCCAGCTCGGCAAAGGCGGGCTCCACCGCTAGCCAATAGAATGGCTATCGCGCAAGTTCGAAGCCTCTTCACCATTGAAGAGAGACGTTCCCACTGCCATCTCAACTGGAGCTACGTGGACCAATCACAATGCATCGCGCAGAAACTGTCGTGATGCCACAAGGCAAGTTTGGAACGCGATTTTTTTATGAAATCCAACTTATATTTTGTTTGATATCCGCGGGGGCCCCAGCTATCAGCGAATCACAAGACGATCGCGCGGACTTTGGGTCTGCTAAAGTAGGGCTCAATTGGAACGTGAAAACTCATTTCAATGGAGTTTTATTTGTTTGAAGTCTGGGTTCATTGGTTTAAGTTTATAAGCGACATGTATGTTATAAGGTTCCAACCTTATAATATATGTTTATTTTGTTATGAGTTACTTGCATTGAATGCAGCTAAACAAAGTCTTTTGACTTTAATCATATCATATAAACGGTTATAATATATATATTATAAACTCTAAGTTTATAATATATATATATTCCATAGTTTCGAATTAATTTTTTTTTTTTTTTTTTTTTGTCAACTGTTGGGCCATATGAAGAAAATACCCGAGGATATATATATAACATAGTGTATTGTTTTTAATGTACACAGTGTGTTGAAAACACAGTAAGACTATGTGTGTATAAACTGAGCATGTTGTAAAGCACTGTATGTGTATTTCTTCTGTGAGAGACAGAGAAGCAGTTTTGTGAGGACACTGTGTGTGAAGCAGTCTCACACATTTTGTAATCCCACTTAAGTGGAAGAATTTTTTGTAATAGTTTTCATATGAATGAGATAGTTTTAAGTTTGTGAACTTCTGTTTTGAAAGAAGAAATTTGTTTTGAATCTCTGTGTTTGTAGGAGAATTTTTATTCTCTGTATATGTTCTGGAAAAATCAGAAATTCCAACACATGCCAGGATAAAAGTGCAGCATTTTGTTTCTATTTTGCAACGATCGAGATGCAGAGGTATGTTTCCAAATATGTTGTAAGAATGAACATACTGTATACCCAAAAAGATTGGAAAAGCATTGAAGAAAGATCACCGAATATTCTCCTACAGCGATTTTAGCTTTACGTTCTCGCTTTCAAATTTTTTCGTTGCTACTGAAATATTAAAGTCACCTGTCGTGCCTTTGAGCAGGAGAAAAGGTACAGAGGCAGGGCAACAAAGATTAAGTGCACGACACTGTAAATTAAAGAAGCATGGAAAAACAGTAAGGAAGAATTAAATTTTGATGGGCTGCAGCCATAGATTGCAGGAGAAGTTAATATGGTTACGGGTGTAGCCGTTTATTATAGTGGAATGAAGATTTCCCGTAGATCTGAACTACGGAGGAGAAGAGATATTAAAAAAATTCATTTCGGGCGTTTAAAGCCCTCAACAACTGGAATGGAGAAAATTGTTCAAACAAGCGGAATTCCTTTTAATTTCTGAATTGGCGGGACAAGTGGTCCCCACCACTTAATCGCTAATCGGAATTGCAAAGTTTTTGAAGTGTCTTGTTGATGAGGAGTTCTGCGATGTGATGCGATCCAATCACAATCGTAAATCACAATGTATATGAATCATAAACCAAGTGTCTTGTTTATATGGAGAGTTCCGCAAGCGGAACAGTTGTACACAATACAACCAAAACATTATGTTATAAATCGCCCCCACAACAGCCGAGGCCCGTAGGTCCACTTGACCACGTGGCGATGTTTTATTGGAATTGTAGGTTTCAAATAGCAAGGTTCAATCGAGGCGTCTTTTTTATGAGCTCCGATCGAAGGCCAGACCCGATGGGTTATTATACTGGAGTTTTATGCGCCATCGCATCTGGTCTGCAATCACAATCAGAAGTTTTGGATGGCCGCATGTTATTGTTTAAAGTCCGGACCCGATCCAGCTTATACAGCAGATTTAATATATGGCCATCGCATCCGGTTGTTAATCGCAATCGGAACTTTTGTTGGTGCGTTTGTTTTGTTTTAAGGGCGGACCCAATAAAGGTTATACAATGTATTTAAAGTATTGATCGCACGTTCAAACGCGTAAGTGTATTGTGGGTCCTGTATGTATCTATTTTAATAGTTTTGTAATGTTTTTTTTATATGCGGCATATAAAATCCAAAAATGCCAGCGAGCCTGTAGATTGTATTGCATTGTATTGTTGTAATCGCTATGTGAGAGCCCGTAGGCAAGAAAAGAATAGTAAGAATAACAGAACACGGTTTTGTGCGTTCTTGAGAGACAGAGTATAGTTTGTCAAGACAGTGAGTTGATTGGCACTGCGTGTGTAGCATTCCTGTTTTTCTTATCCCTCTGTTAAGAGGAAGATTTGTAACAGTTTTTTTTTGTAAAAGAAATAGAAAGTTAGTTTTACAGTCTGAAACTCTGTCTCCTATCAAATTTTAAATTTCTCTGTGTGTAGAGGAGAGGAGCTTACTCTCTCCATTAGGAATTCTCAATACTCCAACATGGTATCAGAGCTAGTTTAGGCTCTTTGAAGGTTTCAAAGAAGCTAAAGAAGAAGAAGACTTGTTGAAGCGTTTTCTCCAGCAGTGTGAAAGCCCAATAGAAGTCAAAAGTTCAGGTATTTCTCAAAGATAACAGAGCTGTTGTTTTTGTTTTAAAAGATTTTGTTCTTTCAAAGAAGGAAAGACAGTTTGTATAAGTTTAGATTTCAGTTTAAGAGCAATGGCTGGACCAAGTACATGAATGAACATTGGAAATTTTCAACTTCCACAATTTAATGGAAAGAACTATGATTATTGGGCCATTACCATGAGAGCCCTGTTTGTCTCACAAGACTTATGGGAGTTTGTAGAAGATGGTTTTGTTGAACCAGCTGATGAGCAGGCTTTTAATGCCTTAACTCAAGCAGAGAAGGATTTATTGAAGAACAATAGAAAGAAGGATGCTAAGGCCCTCTTCTATTTGTATCAGGCAGTAAATGAGAGTCTGTTTCCAAGGATAACAGCAGCTAAGAGATCCAAGGAGGCATGGGAAACTCTGAAATTAGCCTATCAAGGTATGGAGAAAGTTAAGACAGCAAAGCTTCAGTTGTTGAGAAGAGATTTTGAAACTCTTTGCATGAAAGAGTCAGATAATGTAGACACATTTTTTACACATGTGATTGGGATTGCAAATCAGATAAGATCCCATGGAGAAACTCTTGAAGAAAGGAGGATTGTGGAGAAACTTTTGAGATGCTTACCCTCAAAGTTTGATGTTATTGTAACCACCATAGAAGAGACCAAAGATCTCTCAAGGTTCACGGTAGATGAACTTCATGCCTCGCTGATAACTCATGTACAGAGATAGAGCAGAGATGAAAACTCATCTCTTGAGCATGCCTTCAAGACCCAGATGCCTTCAGGAAGAGGAAGAGGTCAAGGAAAAGGAAGAGGAAAAGGTAGAATCTAAAACAGAGGTGGAAGGAACAGCCCTTCACATTCACATGGAAGGAGCAACAGTCAGAGTCAGAGCCACGGCCAATGCAACAGCCAGCAAGGTGGACATCAACACCAACATTCTCATGGACAAAGGTATGAAAAATCGAATGTCCATTGTAATTATTGCAAGAAATATGGGCACTATGCCAATGAATGTAGAAAGAAGCAAAGTGACATGAAAAATAAGCAAAATGCTAATGTAGCAAAAGAAGAAAAGAACCCAAGTAATGTGCTGTTAGCTTGTATTGTAGCACAAGATAGAGAAGATGATGTTTGGTTCTTAGATTCAGGATGTAGTAATCACATGACTGGAAACAGAGCAATGTTTTCCAATCTAGATGAAGAAGTAAAATCGGAAGTGACCACAGGGACTGATACTAAGATCTCTGTCAAAGGAAAAGGTAGAGTAAGTATTCGAGCAAGAAATGGGGAGCAGAAATTTGTCCTTGATGTGTATTATGTTCCAGGTCTGAAATGTAATCTTTTGAGCGTTGCGCAACTCATAAACAAAGGTTACAATGTAATTTTCAAAGATGATGTTTGCACAATTAAAGATATACCTCCAAGCAAGAAAATCATTGCTGAAATTCAAATGACCAGCAATAGAATGTTTCCGCTCAAGCTCAATATTGACTTGAAGGGAAAATGAAAGGGTATAGCAGCTGTAACACAAGAAGCCTTTCAGAAGGAAGAGAAAGATGAAAATTGGTTATGGCACCTGAGATTTGGACATCTCAATTTCGGAGGATTAAATTTGCTGCACAGAAAAGGAATGGTAAGAGGTTTACCATTGATTGAGAAGCTTGACAGCCTATGTGAAGGCTACATCTTGGGAAAGCAACACAGAGAAAAGTTTCCTCCAGGGAAAATCATAGGGGCGAAAGAACCTTTGGAGATCATTCACTCAGATTTATGTGGGCCGATGCAGACAACATCAGTTTCAGGCAGAAATTACATGCTGACCTTCATAGATGATTTCACAAGAAAAGTGTGGATTTATTTTCTGAAATATAAGAGTGAAGTCTTTAAAAAAAAATTCCATTTTAAAGCTCTTATAGAAAAACAGAGCAGACTGCACATTAAAGTTCTCAGAACCGATAGAGGAGGAGAATATATATCAAAGGAATTTCTGTGTTTCTGCAGAGAGAACGGCATACACAAGCAATTTACCACAAGGTACACACCGCAACAGAATGGAGTTGTTGAAAGGAAGAATCGAACCATAATGGGAATGGTGAGAAGCATGCTAAAGGCAAAACACTTGCCGAATGAGTATTGGGCAGAAGCAGCAAACTGTACTACGTACATTTTAAATAGATGCCCTACAAAAGTTGTGATGAACAAAGTTCCAGAAGAAGCGTGGAGTGGCAGAAAACAAGGAGTCACCCACATGAGAGTTTTTGGATGTGTGGCATATTCACACATTCCAGACAAGTTGAGGAATAAATTGGATAGTAAGGGGGAGAAGTGCATTTTCCTTGGATATTGTGAGGATTCCAAAGGATACAGATTGTATAACCCATCCACAAAGAAGTTTGTGATAAGCAGAGATGTGAAATTTATTGAAGAGGAAGCATGGGATGGAAGCATTGAGAAAACAGTCAATGTTAAAAACTGTTTATCTCATGATGAATATGAAGGAGATGTGGTTGAAATTAACAACCCATCCACTGCACAACCTCCAGCAACGGAAGGACAGCAAGGGACACCTCAAGCGGCAGCGAGAAAACCCTTGAGAAGAAGCGGGAGTGCATCATCGAGCACACCACACGGAGCAGAATTCAGTGCTTCATCAAGCACGACTACACCAAGTGAAAGAGGAACAAAATTCAGAAGCATTAGATAAATCTATGAGCAAGGAGCGGCAAATGAAGGTATGAATTCCTTATTTGCTTTGTATTTTCAAGTCGATGATCCTATTCATTTTGAAGATGCTGTTAAAGATAGAAAATTGATAGAAGCTATGGATGATGAAATTACAGCCATAGAGAAGAAGAAAAACATGGGAGTTGGTTGATCTCCCAGAAGGTAAAGAAGTCATTGGAGTTAAATGGGTCCATAAGACCAAAATAAATGCTGAAGGAAAAATAGAAAGACACAAGGCCAAACTTGTTGTCAAGGGATATAAGCAGAAGCATGGGATTGATTATGAAGAAACTTTTGCACCAGTTGCAAGAATGGAGATAGTAAGAGTAGTGATGTCCATAGCAGCACAAAACAAATGGAAAGTATACCAGATGGATGTAAAATCCACATTTTTAAATGGATTTTTAATGGAAGAGGTATATGTGGAACAGCCTCTCGGATATGCGAAGAAAGGCCAAGAGCATAAGGTCTGCAAATTGAAGAAAGCTCTTTATGGGCTGAAGCAAGCTCCTAGAGCATGGTACAGTAGGATAGATTCCTATCTACTGGAAAATAGATTTAAAAAGTGTGAGGGAGAACCCACCCTCTACATCAAAGAAAAAGATGGTAAGATGTTCATTGTTGTTTTATATGTTGATGATATAATTTTTACAGGTAATGATGATTACCTTATTGAGAATTTTAAAACATTTATGAAAGATGAATTTAAAATGACTGACATGGGTTTATTAAGATACTTCTTAGGAATAGAAGTAGAACAAAATGAAAAAGAAATTTTTATTGAACTCAAGAAAAGTATGTGAATCAAGTTTTAGAAAGATTTAGTATGCAGGAGTGCAAAGCTGCAATTACTCCCATAGTAATGGGATTGATGTTGAGTAAAGATGACAGCAGCAAGGATTTTGATCCAAGTTTGTATAAAAGCATAGTTGGCAGCCTTATGTATTTGACTGCAACTAGGCCGGATATTATGCATGTTGTTAGCTTAATTTCTAGATTTATGGAGAAGCCAAAAGAAGCACATTGGCAAGCAGCAAAGAGAATTATAAGGTATGTTAAAGGAACAAAAAGATTTGGTATTTTATATGCTACTTCAGAAAATTTAGAATTAGTTGGATACACTGACAGTGATTGGGCTGGAAGTGTAGATGATCGGAAGAGCACTTCCGGTTATGTTTTTCATATGGGTTCAGGAGTCATTTCATGGGCTTATAAGAAACAACCAATTGTAGCATTATCTACAGCAGAGGCAGAATATGTGGCAGCTATAGCAGCAGTGTGTCAAGCAATTTGGATGAGAATAATGTTGAGAAGTTTATGCCAAGAACAGGTAAAAGGGACAGTGATTTATTGTGACAATAACTCAGCTATTGCATTGTCAAATAATTCTGTATTTCATAAAAGAACAAAGCACATAGACACAAAATTTCATTATATCAGAGAATTGGTAAACAATGGAGAAATTGTTTTACAGCATTGTAAAACAGAGGAGCAATATGCAAATATTTTAACAAAGCCATTGGGACAAAAGACATTTGAATTCTTAAGAAAATGCTTGGGTATGACAGATAACTCAGCAGCTGACTTTAAGGGGGAGTGTTAAAATATTAAAGTCACCTGCCGTGCCTTTGAGCAGGAGAAAAGGTACAGAGGCAGCGCAGCAAAGATTGAGTGCACGACACTGTAAATTAAAGAAGCATGGAAAAACAGTAAGGAAGAATTAAATTTTGATGGGCCGCAGCCACATATTGTAGGAGAAGTTAATATGGTTACGGGCGTAGCCGTTTATTACAGTGGAATGAAGATTTCCCGTAGATATGAACTACGGAGGAGCAGAGATATTAAAAACAGTCATTTCGGGCGTTTAAAGCCCACAACAACGAGAATGGAGAAAATTGTTCAAACAGGCGGAATTCCTTTTAATTTCTGAATTGGCGGGACAAGTGGTCCCCACCACTTAATCGCTAATCGGAATCACAAGTCTTTGAAGTGTCTTGTTGATGAGAAGTTTTGTGATGCGATGCGATCCAATCGCAATCGCAAATCGCAATGTATATGAATCATAAACCAAGTGTCTTGTTAATATGGAGAGTTCCGCAAGCGGAACGGTTGTACACAATACAACCAAAACTTTATGTTATAAATCGCCCCCACAACAGCCGAGGCCCGTGGGTCCACTTGACCACGTGGCGATGTTTTATTGGAATCGCAGGTTTCAAATCGCAAGGTTCAATCGGGGTGTCTTTGTTATGAGCTCCGATCGAAGGCCGGACACGATGGGTTATTATACTGGAGTTTTATGCGCCATCGCATCCGGTCTGCAATCACAATCGGAAGTTTTGGATGGGCGCATGTTATTGTTTAAAGTCCGGACCCGATCCAGCTTATACAGCGGATTTAATATATGGCCATCGCATCCGGTTGTTAATCGCAATCAGAACTTTTGTTGGTGCGCTTGTTTTGTTTTAAGGGCGAACCCGATAAAGGTTATACAGTGTATTTAAAAGATTGATTGCGCGTTCAAACGCGTAAGTGTATTGTGGGTCCCGTATGTATCTGTTTTAATAGTTTTGGAAATTTTTTTTTATATGCGGCATATAAAAGCCAAAAAGGCCAGTGAGCTTGAGGATTGTATTTCATTGTATTGCTGTAATCGCTGTGTGAGAGCCCGCAGACAAGAAAAGCACAGTAAGAAGAACAGGGCACGGTTTTGTGCGTTCTTGAGAGACAAAGTATAGTTTGTCAAGACAGTGAGTTGATTGGCACTGCGTGTGTAGCAGTTATGTTTTTCTTATTCCTCTGTTAAGAGGAAGATTTGTAACATTTTTTTTTTTTTGTAAAAGAAATAGAAAGTTAGTTTTACAGTCTGAAACTCTGTCTCCTGTCAAATTTTAAATTTCTCTGTGTAGAGGAGAGGAGCTTACTCTCTCCATTTGGAATTCTCAATATTCCAACAGTGGTCTGTTACACTTCTTGAATTAATTTTTTTTTTTAACATACATGATCTTCTAGTGGCACCTCTTGAGCCATGGCTTAGATTTTATAATAGACTTCATTAGTAGAGACAAGAACAACGAACAAGGACAACTCACTAAATTTACACTTGAGCCATGGCTTAGATTTTATAATAGACTTCATTAGTAGAGACAAGAACAACGAACAAGGACAACTCACTAAATTTACACTGACGATCCAGGAAAGCGATGGAGAACGCGGAAAAAAATGTGTTATTTTCATGAAATCTCAGGGTATAAGTTAAGGATCCTATGCTGCATAGAGTGCACACGCAATAGGTTGAACCCTTGCTCTACACAAGGCGAATAGGGCGCAAGAAACAGCAGAGGTAGGGAGCCATCCAATTATGATGATAAATGTGAGAATTTGACTTCCTTCTTCTAATAGGACCAATTTCAATCCTTTCAGAAGTTTTATAGGGAATTTTAATGAGTCGTATCAGAAGTTGTAGAATCTCAATAGAAGATCATAAGGCCAAGTAAGAAGAAGATAAGCATAAGATTGAAATCGTATTTTTATGGATATAAGGGTTGCAGCAGCTGCACGTAACATTGTAGTGTTATTTTCCATGCCCTCTAATAGAGCTCTCCACCTGCAAATTATCTCTTGCAAGTAACATTGTAGTGTTTTTGCCCATGCCCTCTCATAGAGCTCTCCACCCGCAAATTATCTGTAACGGGCTCCTCACGCTTCCCCGAAGGACGTTACAAACAGTATCAACGGCGGAGTGAAAGAAATCCCTGCAACGAAATGTAGTTATACGATGTTTTGGTCCCATATTACGAGTCTAGAAGCGGTAATGAGACTTAACTACCCTTTGCCTACTGTTAATGTTTCCAATTTTGGTAATTGAATGCACCAATATATGTTGTGATACTAATGTGTTAAAAATTAAGTTGGCCCTGCAAAGTCTCCGTACTTGTCCACGGTGAAAGTTTGAATATGCTATTATATTTTTTTAATGAAATTTATGCCTTCAGAGGTTAGTCCGATGATACTTTGGAATAATGTAATATATTCCTTTTTATTTGTTTATACTGTTTAGAATTTGACCTGGTCAAAGATTTATAAGTCAAAATTTGGAGGATTATAATATGTTCTTTCGACGAGATGAAGTATATCCACATCAAACATCATTCATGGCTTGTGTTATTAGTTATTGGTCCGAGGAAATTCCTGTATACGATGAAATTCATTACGACACCACTTACGTCGGTTGGTTTTGCAGTCTTTGCAATCACTACAAACAACAATAAATGTTTGTTACACATTATAGTACAGAGTATAATTAAGGGTATAAATAGGAGGTCGTAAACGTGGGTGCATGTTTCTTTCCTCTCAAACTAGTGCCAAATAGATTTTTTAAAAACATCAAAACATGTTGCTGGTAACGAGAACTCCACTCAAATGATAATTTCCACTAACATGCTTGCGCAATTAACCGCACATGATATGAAACAAGTGTTATTCGGAAGGCTTAATATATAGAGCAATTGATTCCATAGCACCGGCTATAGTTCGACACACAAAATTGTATTCTATTCAACTTGTCATGGATTCATATATTGGAAGAAAGATAATGCTTCCGTGGATGCCTCTTGTACGATGACTTAAGAAATTTCAAATTATGTGAGTGTTACCACTTACGTGGACATAGATACATGCTTCTATACATTTGCATGCTAATGTTTTTATTTTATGTATGATAATTTAAATAATTTTTATTCTATTGACATTATAGAATTAAATGATCCATATTGTAAATAAAATGCCTTTTGGATTAATCACATCTATAGATTTACATGTTATTGTTTTTATTTTATATACGATAATTTAAACACTTTTTATTTTATTGACATTATAGAATTAAATCTTAAAATTTTCTAATCCATACTTTAAATAAAATGTTTTTTGGATTAATCACATTTATAGGATTGGGTAAAGTTTCGAACCAACGAATGTGGTTCATCCTCAGGACAAAGGTGAGAAAACCAATCAATTCTATAGAATAAATAGTAAGGATGCATGAGGGTCCAGATTTAGCCATTAAGAACTAGCCGTTAAAATAATTAAAATAATATTTACTTATAAACTAGCCATTAAGACTAGCTCTTATACTACCATATTAGTTAATAAATTAAATTTCTTTATTGCGATGGTCAAAATATTTATAAAAATGATAATACTAAAATATTAACGCTAATACCAAAAAGGTATATCAATCAAAATACACATTTAATATATTACTATAATTTAATAATATAATACTAATCAATTATAGCAATATAATTTTATAATAATATTAATAATAATATAATTTAACTCTTAATTCAATAATAATAATAATAATATAATTGTTAACCTTAGAGACAATCCAAACACCATGTTGATGTATGAGAGCCCTATGATACATACATAATCTTGGGGATAATTTGGAAGTGGGAGAAATGGTCAAATGATCATTCACTATATAAATATATAATTTCTTATAAAATATAAAATGAATAGCCACTTCCTTATATATATACACCTTCTGGCATCTAAGATAATCCTCAAAGTATTGAGTTATTCCTCAATTTGACACCTTTTAGAAAATAACATAATCCTCAAAGTATTGAGTTATTCCTCAATTTGACATTTCATGCATGCTATTCTATGCCATGTCAAACTCTTGGTTGTCAATGGCCATTCATTTTGTTGAAATGGCACCCAAAGGGGCTTTTGATATAATTTTCCCTTACTTAAATTGGAAGAGAAATTCTAAATTCATCTCATGATAGCTTGTATTAGTTAACCGAGTCACGAAGACATCGCTAACTTAGGAAATTCAAGTTGAGGGTCAAAGAGGAGGCATGTAGAGTTCTCCCATGATTTTATGAGTCCAATTACAATTATTTTTGCTTTGTAATGAGTTAACTAAAATAATTGAGTTAAAATCAGTTTAACTAGGTCTAACTGAGAGATGAGCTAGTGAGAGGTATAGTGAGTTAGATCTGATTTAATTCACAAGTAATGATCAATCCATTAACTGATAATTCACTATAAATAGGTGTTTCATGTGAGTTCTAAGGCCCAGTTGATTTTGAGCTTAAAGGGAATATAACAATCAGCTGCATATTTAGAAACTTGTACATGTCATGTATAGAGTCATAAGGAAGCCTTGTATGCATTGTGAAATCGATTCTTGGGATTTTCTTGTTTAATAGGGAAAAAATTCCTCCAAGAATGCGTAAGTAAGGCTCGGCGGACACGGGTTGAGAATTGGTTAAGTATTGGATGGATTTTTCCTAGATCAGAGTGAGACAAAGAGAGCAGAGGTTTTTAAGTGAGAGAAATAAAATTGTTTTATTTCATGGTATTTACTTTATGAAATATATAGATGGCGTGGTTTTGAGAAGTTGATTTCCTCGGATACATCTTGTGTTGTGTGATCGGTTGACTTATTTCTCTTTCTTGTTTGTGATTGTGCGATAATATTTGATTTCCACAAATTTTTAGAAGTGATTCAGTAGTTTTTTTAGTACATTACAAGATTATATTGAATCCATTGTTATAATTTAAACATGGTATGAGAGTAGGAATCACTATAGGCGATAAGAATGTGAGTTTTTTTGAACAAGCATATCAAATTTGCATATTTTTTCTTCAAGACCCAACAGTAGATCAAGATGTATTTAAATGGTTTGAGACTCGAATATGCACTCGAGGTAAATTCTAATTACATAGCATGGAAGGACATGATAGAGGTAGTGCTAAAAGACAACATACTGAAGGCATTCATTGAAAATGATATTCTTCAGCCCATGACAACTGATGTTCAACAACTTGATGCATGGATGAAGAATGTAGTAAAGGCGAGAAGGATCTTGTTAAAAGTAGCTCGAGATCATATTGTCTCGCATATCCATGGGAAGGTGACTCCGTATTTGATGTGGAAGGCCTTTACATATATGTTTTAGAATAACAAAATCCATAGGGAGCTGACGCTGAAAGACAAGATTAGAAAGATCAAGATGGAGAAAGGCAAAATGATCCATAAATACTTGATGAAGTTCACTTAGTGTTAATATGAGATTAGAAGTGTTGGGCTGACGGTTTTATATGATTATTTGGTGAGCCTATCACTTTTAGGCCTTCCCAGGAGCTGGCACAACTACTAGGAATCTGTGAATGGGAGGGAGAAACTACCAAAGTGGGAGTGATTGTGGTATGAATTGGTACAAGAAGAGTTTCAGTGGAACACCAAAGATCGATCCTCATAAAAAATTGATGATGAGGATAACTATGCCTTGGATGGAAAGGAGAAGAAAGGAAAAGGGAAGGTGTCCTATTCCAAATCGAAGTCTGACAAGACAGGAAAGAAACAGGACTTGTTAGAGGTGAAATTGTTAGGTCCATATATTACTAGTATAGTCTCTTATTGTTGTTAGTGTAACCCCGTTATTGTTATTATTGTACCCTTGTAACCCTCATATTGTTATTATTTTGCCCTTAAATTATTATTGTTAGGTCAGCTAGGATTACATTGTGGCCCCATAGACTCCTATATATAGAAAGGAGGTTTTATAATTTGTATCATCCAATAATTGTTCATTCATGCAATGTATTGGAGGTTTCCCCCTCGAAGTGGCTTATTTCCAAGGCGTTGATATCTCTTTTCTTCTATTTTTGGAGCTGGTTTCAAAAAATTTGGTATCAGACCTTTCGATTGTAGGGTTTCGCTGCTCCAAACAGGTCATTGTGGCATTTTTGCTATAATGTTTTTTCTACGAAGGTTCAGAAGCTGAAATTTTTGGAGTGCGAAGCCAAAATCCTGAGAAACATCTTCGCAACATTTCATAGCTTGGTTCACAATATTTTCGGAGATATGATCTGTGGAAGTTAGGGCTTTTTGCAAGCTCCTGCATTTCACTTAAAAGGGTCATCGCGAAAGTTTCGCTACAACTTTTTTTCTAAGAAGGTTCGAAAGCTGAAATATTTAGAGCGCAAAGCCGAAATCTGGAGGAAAATCATCACAATAGTTCAAAGCTTGGTTCACAATATTTTCGGAGATATGATCCGTGGAAGTTAGGTCTTTTTCAGGCTCCTGAATTTCATCTCAAAGAGGTAATAGTGCAACAATATTCATAAATCTCTCCCTGAGCATCGGATTGGAAGTCTGTAAAAAGTGACTAGAAGTACACAGACTATATTTTTTTTTCTATAAATTTCAGAGCCAAAGGAGAAAACAGTGACACATGGAAAGTAGTACAATTTCTCTCTACTGAACTAGTCCATAATTAGGTCATTTTGGGAGATTGGACATAAATTTTCCTTGAATAATCCAAATCAAGTCAGACCTATGGAATTTGAAAGAAGCTTCAGAGGAATATTGTAGGGCCGAATTTCAGATATTGAGGATCTGCAAGTATAGAGATAAGTCAATTTCAATATTGAACTCCTCAAAAGCAGGTAAAAGGTGTGTATTTGTTTTTTTCTGAATTGCATAAGTCTTGTTTGAAGAATCAAGTTGAATTGATTCCAAGGCCATATTGTAGAACATATATTAGTATTGGATTCTAAAATGGCCCCTAAAAATAATTCAACACCCATTAAGCCTTTATAAGTCTCTACTATGTCTCATGAAGATGAAGAATGGCAACATGACATATCAAAATTACAAGAGAAAGTGCAACAAATTTCGCTCTCACAAAGAGCAACAAAAAATGACATGGAAGTTTTGAAGAAAGGCGTGGAAACTAAGATGGATGTTTGAAGAAAGGTGTGGAATCTAAGATGGATGGTTTGAAGAATGGCATGGAAACTAAGATGGATGGCATGGAAGCTGGCATGGAATCTAAGATGTATGACATGGAAGCTAAGATGGAAAACATGAAGAATGATCTAAAAGCAGACATGGAAGGTTTGACAAAGTTGATACAAGAAATGTTTCATAATGGTGAAAATATAGTAGAAGAAACTCATGATGAGAACAAAATAAATGTTAATCGTGATTTCATAAACTCTAATGTTGGCGGGAAGAACCACCATATTCCAAAAATGGATATGAGGAAGTTTGATGGAAAGGATCCTGTAACATGGATACTACACATGGAGCAATATTTTGATCTCCATAACGTGCAAAACACACAAAAGGTACGCATTGCAACTTTACATTTAGAACAAAATACATTTGTATGGTATCGATGGCTTTGCTCCCGTAAAAAAATTGTCACTTGGTCAATTTTTATGGAGGAAATGATAGCACATTATGAGGATACAAAAAGCAACACTTTCTTTAGCCAATTGATAAATCTCAAACAAAAGTGTTCAATGGGGGAGCACATTGAGGACTTCCAAAAATTGAATATAAGGGTAACTAATATTCTAGAGGAACAGAGGATTGATCTCTTCATAGGTATTTTAAAGGATAACATCCAACATGAAGTTCGCGTTTTGGAACCTGATTCATTGGAGAAGGCATTCAGGTTGGCAAGAAATATTGAATGTAAAATTATGGCGACAAGGAAGCCTACCACTCACTTTTATAAAGATGGAAGTGTTACTACTCCTAGATTTCCACAACCTACAAGGTTGACACCACAAAAATTGGAAGAAAAAAGAGCAAAAGGGCTTTGCTACAGTCGTGCTAGGAAATACACTAAAGTTCATAAGTGTGCTGAGAAGAAATTATTTTACGTAGATTATGAAGAGGAAGAAGAAAATGAACAAGAATATTCAAAAGAAGAGGATATACACCAGGAAACAGCCCTAGAAGAGGAAGAAATGAGTTTGACCATATCGGGTAATGCATTGGAAGGAATTACTACTCCTCGAACTCTCAAGATATAAGGACATATCAAGAAGAAAAAGGTAATAGTGTTGATTGATTCAAGTAGTACCCATAATTCTATTCATTGTAAGGTAGCCAAGGAATTGAATTGTTTCCTATACCCAGCACCATAATGTCAAGGGATGGTTGCAAATGGAGGAACTATAAATTGCTCTGGAAAATGCCATAATATCAAGCTAACCATGGGGGAATATGTATTGAATAGTCGAATGCTTTCCATTACTATGAGAGGTGTTGATGTTGTACTAGGAGTACAATGGTGACAATATTTGGGGACGATAGCTTTTAACTTTCAAGAACTTTTCTTGAATTTTTTTCAGAAGGAAAGGAAGTCGAATTACGGGGTATTTCAGGGAAGTCGGGAAAGATAGTAAGCTCCAATGTTATGAAAAAATTTCTAAAGAATGAACAACGAGTCATAATTGCACAATTGTGCTCACTAGAAGTTCCAACATCAAAATCATCTATTTCTACAAATCTCCAAAAAGTCTTGGACAATCATTCCAAGGTGTTTGAAACTCCCAAAGGACTCCCACCTATTTGTGACCATGATCATGCTATTCATTTGATTCCAAGAAGTGTTCCTCCAAACATCAAGCCTTATAGATATCGTTATTTCCAAAAGAGAGAAATTGAATGTATAATTGTAGAAATTTTAGAGGAGGGTATAATTCGACCTAGTCAAAGTTCTTTCTCTGCGCTTGTAGTATTGGTACACAAGAAGGATGGATCATGGCACATGTGTCTGGATTATAGGGAGCTCAATAATCTAACCATTAAAGATAAATTTCCCATTCATGTGATTGATGAGTACAAGAGGTGGAATATCTGGGTCATATTGTATCTCACGAGGGTGTTAAGGTAGACCCTAACAAAATTAAAGCCATTAAGTAATGGAAAGTCCCCACAACCATAAAGCAGTTGCGATGATTTCTCGGGTTAACAGGGTATTATCGCAAGTTTGTTAAGAATTATGGGAGAATAGCAATAGCTCTAACAACATTATTGAAGAAAGATGAATTTTCATGGACTCCTAAAGCAACTAAGGCCTTTGAACATCTTAAAGAAGCAATGTGCCTAGCATCGGTCTTAGCTACACCAGAATTCACAAAAACGTTTATTGTGGAATGTGATGCCTCAGGAAATGGAATTGGTGTTGTTTTAATGCAAGAAGGAAGACCCATTACTTTTTAAAGTTGTCCAATCAAAGGAAAGTATTTACAAAAAACCTATTTATGATAAGGAAATGTTAGCAATATTTCATGCACTAAAGAAATGGTGAACTTACCTAATGGGAAGACACTTCAAGGTAAAATATGATCGTGATAACCTTAAACAGTTTTTGGAACAAAGGCTATCTTCAGAAGAGTAGCAAAAATGGGTCGCAAATATGTTGGGTTATGACTTTGAAATAATCTACAAAAAAGGGAAGCTAAATGTTGTTACAGATGCACTCTCAAGAAAGAATGAAGAGGTGGAAGCATTTATTTTTTCCATTTCTATTATCCAACCAGATTGGCTAACCGAAGCAAGAGATGAATGGAATAAGGACGAAGAAGTGTGGATGCTCATTCAAAAGTTGCAACAAGATCCTAGTACATCTGATACATTTAGTTGGAAAAATGATTCCTTATGGTACAAAGATCATTTATATATTTGTAAGAATTCCCAACTAAAACAAAAGATTATTTTGGAATTGCACACTTCTCTTTAGGATGACACTCAGAACTTTTGAAAACTTACCACAGGGTGAAGAAAGAATTTTTTTGGGATGGCCTTAAATCTGATATTCAAATTTTTGTGGCAGAATGTTTGGTTTGCCAGTAGAATAAATTCAAGACAATTAAGACCCCAGGTCTTGTACAACCTTTATCCATTCAAATTCAACGTTGGGAGGAGATTTCAATGGATTTTATCAGAGGTTTACCTAAGTCCGAAGGAAAGAGTGTCATCATGGTGGTAGTTGATAGAATTACAAAGTATGCACACTTTTTTGCATTATCTCAACCATTTAAAGCAAGTAGAGTTGCTAATACATTTATGGACACAATTCAAAAGCTACATGGAAACCCAAGGGTTATTGTGAGCGATAGAGATCCCATTTTTACCAGAAAATTTTGGACAGAGTTATTTTCTTGTTTGGGTACTCAACTAGCTTGTAGCTCATCTTATCATCCTCAATCCGATGGTCAAACTAAGAAAATAAATAAATCTTTGGAAGGATATCTTCATTGTTTTGTATATGATAAACAAACACAATGGGTCAAGTGGTTAACTCTCGCTAAATGGTGGTATAACACTTCCTTCCATACTGCAACAAAAATGACCCCATTTATGCCACTTTATGGATATCATCCACCATCCATCTCATCATATATAAGAGAAAATTCGAAGGTTCAAGTAGTGGAAGATCACATCGAGAATCAACAAGAAGTTATCCAACTCTTAAAGGATAGCCTGAATTTGGCACAAAATTGAATGAAACAACAGGTAGATCAAAATCGCATCGAGAGAAGTTTTGATGTAGGAGACTGGGTATTTTTACGGCTACAACAATACAAAAAAATGTCCCTCGAGCAAGCTATGAAGGATAATAAATTATCGCCAAAGTACTATGGTCCTTACAAGGTGTTGCAAAAGATTGGCACTATGGCATACAAATTGGATCTTCCTGCTTCTTCAAGAGTGCATCAAGTTTTCCATGATTCATGCTTAAAGAAGGTTATAGGTGAAAATCTTCCAGTTCAAACAATATTGCAAGAACTTGATGAGGAAGGAAAAATCATATTGGAACCTGAAGCGGTCATGGAAACAAGAACTCGAGAGTTACGAGTCGATCAAATTTAGAGTATCTCATCAAGTGGAAGAACTTACCCACTGAAGATTATACATGGCAGGATGAGAACTTTATACAGAAGCACCCAGAGCTACCCGAGCATTGAGGACAACACTTTTTTGAAGGAGAGGGGCATGTTAGGTTCCTATATTAATATTATAGTCCCTTGTTGTTGTTAGTGTAACCCCCTTATTGTTATTATTGTACCCCTATAACCCCCATATTGTTATTATTGTGCCCTTAAATTATTATTGTTAGGTCGGCTAGGATTACATTGTGGCCCCACTGGCATTACATTGTGGCACCATGGACTCCTATATATAGAAAGGAGGTTTTGTAATTTTTATCATCCAAGAATTGCTCATTCATGTAATGTATTTTGTTGATCAACGGTTGTCATTGATTTCAACCCAAGCAGCACCAGGGGCTACCCCAATATTGCATGGTAATTTTGACCTACCAAATTACTATATTCTAGGTTAATAATTCGTTTTATGGTTTCTTCTTGTCGAGATGTTTCCGTTGATATATGGCACGCCACGTAATTCTTCAGGGTTTAAGAGATATTCATGTTTGAAGTTTGTAACCCTAGTTAGTGGGCTAAAACACTATGGGGTTGTGGCATGGGTCATTGAAAAGTCATAATTAATATTTTTTAAGCTCCTAAAATCCCTTCCACATTCACTTGTTGAAGCCTCTCTCAACCTAAGAATTTATATAAATTGTGATCCTCATATCCTCCTTATGCAAGGGATTTTGCCATCTAAAACAGGTCATCATGGATTTTCACTCTAAATGTTTTTTCTACGAAGGTTCAGAAGCTGAAATTTTTATGAGGTGAAGAAAAAATCCTGAGGAAGCTTTGTTGAAAATTTTAGAACAAGGTGCACAACATTTTCGGAGATATGATCTGTGGAAGTCAGTGTTTTTGCAGGCTCCTGAAATTGATCTCAATGAAGTGACCTTGGGAAAATCATCATAACTCTCTCCCTAAGTATTAGATTGGAATTCTGAAAAAAGTGGAAGATAGTGCATGGACTGTAAATTTTTCTATATCAATTTCAAAGTTGAATGAAGAAACAATTACACGTGGCACGCTGTACAAGGTCGCTCTACTAAAAAAATTCATAATTAGGGCATTGTGAGAGATTGGGCATAACTCTCTCTTGAATAATCCAAATTGGGTCAGACATGTGGCATTCGAAAGAAAACTCATCGGACTACTACAAGATCAAAAATCAAATATTGGGGATATGAAATAACAGAGATACACCAGATTCAATATCTATCTCCTAGAAGGCAAGAAAAAGCTAGATCATGTGCTGTCAAGGGCTGCAAAGGACCAAACTTTCTAGGGCAGCAAAGCAAAGCAAGGTGCAATAGAGGGTAGCATGACAAGAGCAACAACCAAGGTGCAGAACAGTAGTAAGAAGTTCATCACATGAAGTCTTCAAGTGGGCAGCACTACATATAGTCACTGTAAAGGTATCATTGTACTAAGTCATTGTAAATAAATTATTGTAAAAATTGTTCTAGTGTCTATCTGCCAAGAGTTGAAGAGGAAATGTTGAGAGGTCTAGGATCATTATTAGGTGGTTGTGTCATAGTTGGGGTTATGGTCTAGTGTGTCTTCTTCTTCTACATCATTCTATATCATTGTAAAGTGGACCATTTTCCCTGGTATGGGAGTCCATTCTTATTTTATTCTTCTATAGGGTGGTAGGGTGGTGCTAGGGTGAGTTGTAGCTCATTGGGTGTTGGGGCATCCATTCAGTTGACTATTGAAGAATCTCAAGCATTGGAGTGTCCATCCAATGGGAGCTGGAGAAGAATGCTTTTCTAGATTCTAGGAAGTTGGACCTTTATTTTCAATTGGAGTTGAATATTAAAGAATTATTAGAAAAGCATTAGGTGGTTTTTGTCCCGGAGTGGTTTTCCACCTTAAAAACTGTGTGCATTTGTGTTCCTTTTATTTACTGTTATCATTGTACAAAAACTGATAATAATTGAAGATTAACTAATTCTCTTATTGAAAGGAATATTGATTCACTCCCCCTCTCAGTATTTCCAAAAATTGGAATCAGAGCTTGGTTCCTTCAATAGCAGTATAACAGCTGGAAGGAGGTCATGGAGCATACCAAGAATGGTGTACCTTTGTTCAATGAAAATAATTATGTACTCTAGAAAGGAAGAATGGAGGTCTATATCTTGGCGCAAGGTTACGAAGTATGGGACACTTTTCAAAATGGATTTACATCAACTGCAGATGAACAAGGTAAGAAGAATTTGGTAAATGATGCAAAAGAAAAGAATATTATTATCAGTGGACTTATTGAATCTGCTTATCATAAGGTTTTCGGTTGTAAAACCGCCAAAAATGTATGGGACAAGCTTTAGAATATATATGCAGGTGACTCAAATGTCAAATAAGCAAAGCTTTAAATCTATAGAGAAAAATTTGGGCAACTCAGAATGAAAGAAGATTGCAAAATTGCTGCATACTTCCAATAAGTTGATGAAATAACTAATACTATGGAAGGATTGGGAGAGTTAGTTGATGAGAAGAATATTATACGAAATATTCTTAGAATGTTACCAGGGAGATTCAACCCAAAGGTATCGGTCTTATAATATAGTGCAAATATGGACAAACTCAGCAAAGAGGAATTACATGGAGTTATCATAGCATATGAAATGAGACTTGATGAAGAAGAGGGTACTTCGCATCTAGAAACTGCATTCGTTGCATCTAAGAAAACCAATAAGGACAAACAACCTTCAATTGAAAAGACATGCACCTGCAAGTGTGAAGAAAAGGGAGATGATGAAGAATGTCTTTCAGGTGAAGAATATGCTTACTTCATGAGAAAACTAAAAATTGGTAAGGGAAAATTCAAAGGTAAACTTTCATTGATATGTTTCGGCTGTGGTGAGGTTGGGAATTTTGCATCAAAATGTGTGAACGTAAGTGATGGAAACTCAAAAAGAAAGAAAGGATTTTATAAATTCAACAAGAAAGGATCCAAGAGGAAATTTCTCTCTAAAGAAGATAGCTCATCATCTGAGAAGATAATGACAGCAAAGAAGAAGCCAACGAGAGAGTATTGTTTATGGCCAAGCACAATAAACAAGAGGTATCAAACAAAGAAGAAGAAGGATTGACCATAGAATAATTTTCTATGGAAGCAATCAAACTTATAAAAGAGCTCAAGGCAGAGAAGATCCATTCCAATACTCTTGAAGAACAATTTCAAGGTCTCAAAATTGAAGTTGAATAACACAAATGCATTGAAGAGTCACTTCAAAAGAAGTTGGAAGAAAGAAACCAAGAAAACGAAGAATTAGAAGTCAAATTAGTCTCACTACGTAAGGAAGTGAAGAAAGGAAAAACTATCCAAAAATATGACAACAACTCAAGGGCATTGGAAGAACTCGTCAACAATCAACGATCTTACAATGACAGAACTGGCATCGGTTACAAAGAAGAAGAAGCAGGACCGTCTACAACAAAATACAATGAACCTATGAGATCTGACATGCATGAAGACTTCATTGGACAAGATTCGCAAGAACGGCCTTGGAAGACAATTCCTCGACGAAGATTTCCATCCAGGTACCAACATATTTTTTATGGCTACTGTTATTCATGTGGAAAATTTGGTCATAAAGCTGTAGAATGTTGCACTTACCCTAGGAACGAATAAAATTCCAGGAGATATGTCAAATATGAACCTCCCAGGGCTCAGCGAAACATCAATAGATTTGAACATTTAAGAAATAATATTGAATGTTACAAATGTCGAAACTTTGAACACATAGCCAGAGACTGCATACTTGAAAATCCTCCAGAAGAATCTTCGAAGCCACAAAACGAACGAACATGGAAGGAGAAGAAGACTGATAATTGTGCTCTCGCTCTCAAGGCTCATAACAACAAATATGTGTGGTATGTTGATAGCAGTTGCTCAATGCATATGACTAGAGATAGAAATAAATTTGTATCTTTGGAAGAGAAGAAGAATGGAATCGTGTCCTTTGGAAATGATGGACCTTCAAATGTTAAAGGATCAGGTACTGTCACTCTCGGAAGCAAAGATGCTCTAGCCAAGAATTTTCGATTGGTTGAGAACATGAATCACAATCTGCTCAGTGTTGGACAAATGTGTGATCAAGGACACACAATACTATTCAACTCCACAAAATGTGAAATCAAGAAAGGCAGGTATGGTGAAATTGTGGCTACAGCAAGTCGAACTCCAAATGACATATATGTTCTGGATGAAGCAACTAAAGCATGTCTAATGGCTAAAGAGGATGATATAATATTTGGTAGAAATGATGATCGACTAAGTAAGAAGTTTTCTACAAAGATAAAAAGTGATTTCGAGATGTCTTTACTTGGTGAGCTGGCATACTTCTTAGGGCTTCAAATATCTCAGCAAGAGAAAGGAATATTTATATGTCAAGCCAAGTACATCAAGGAAATGCTTGAGAAATTTAAAATGGAATATTGCAAACCCATCCTTACTCCAATGGTAACAGGCTACAAATTGAGAAAAGACGAGTCATCTAAGGATGTGGATCAAAGGTTGTACAAATATATGATTGGCAGTCTTCTATATGTAATAGCCTCCTAGCCAGATGTTATTCAAGCAGTTGGACAAGTAGCAATATTCCAAGCAGCACCAAAAGAATCACATATTATTGCCATCAAAAGAATTCTTCGATATCTAAAGGGAACTACAGAATATGGCTTGTGATACCCCAAGGGTAACAATCTCATTATTCATTCCTTTATAGATGCAGATTGGGCAGGAAGTGTTGATGATTGTGAGAGTACTCATGAAGCATTGGAATATCTTCGCCAGAAGCTTGGGATTCTCCCAAGTTCTCATTATATTTTCCTTATTCAGAATATAAAGGGGGAGTGGAAGTGTGTAAATTTCTATAGGATGGTTGTGTTTCAAGGGGAGTTACCCTTTTCAATTTATGTTAAAGGGGGAGATAATGTTGTAGGAAGAGGTGTCATGATCGCAGGGGGAGTACTTGTGTTGCCATCAATGCCAAAGGGGGAGATTATTGATCAGCGGTTGTCATTGATGTCAACCCAAGAAGCACCAGGGGCTACCCCAATATTGAATGGGAATTTTTACCTACCAAATTACTATATTCTAGGTCAATAATGCTTTTTATGATTTCTTCTTGTCGATATGTTTCCGTTGATATATGGCACACCACGTAATTCTTCACGATTTAAGAGATATTCATGTTTGAAGTTTGTAACCCAAGTTAGGGGGCTAAAACCCCATGGGGTTGGGGCATGGGTCATTGAAAAGTCATAATTAATATCTTTTAAGCTCCTAAAATCCCTCCCACATTCACTTGTTGAAGCCCCTCTCAACCTAAGAATTTATATAAATTGTGATCCTCATATCCTCGTTATGCAAGGGATTTTGGAATCTGAAATAGGTCATCATGGAATTTTATCTCTAATGTTTTTTCTAAAAAGTTTTAAAAGATGAAAATTTTACGAGGTGAAGCCAAAAGCCTGAGGAAGCTCCAGTGAAAATTTCTGTCAAGGTGCGCAACATTTTCGAAGATATGTCTGTGGAAGTCAGTGTTTTTGCAAGGTCCTGAAATTCATCTCAATGAAGTGACCTTGGAAAAATCGTCATAACTCTCTCTCTGAGTATTGGATTGGAATTATGTAAGAATTGAAAGATAGTGCATGGAATTTAGTTTTTTCTCTATCAATTTCAGAGCCGAATGAAGAAACAGTGACATGTGGCACGTCGTACAAGTTCACTCTACTGAAATAGTCCATAATTAGGGCATTGTGAGAGATTGGGCATAACTCTCACTTGAAGAATCCAAATTGGGTCAGACCTGTGGCATCGGCAAGAGGACTCAGAGGACTACTACAGGACCAAAAATGCGATATTGGAGATTTGAAATAACATAGATACACCAGATTCAATATCAAGCTCCTAGAAGTCAAGAAAAAGCTAGATCGTGTATTGTCAAGGGCTGCAAAGGACCAAACTTTCTAGGGCAACAAAGAAAAGCAAGGTGTAGCAGAGGGTAGCATGACAAGAGAAGCAACCAAGGTGTAGAACAATAGCAAGAAGTTCATCACATGAAGTCTTCAAGTGGGCAGCACCACATACAGTCACTATAATGGTATCATTGTACTAAGTCATTGTAAATACATTATTGTAAAATTTGTTCTAGTGTCTATCTGCCAAGAGTTGAAGAGGCAGTGTCGGGAGGTATAGGATCATCATTAGGTGGTTGTGTCATAGTTGGGGTTATGGTCTATTGTGTCTTATTCTTCTACATCATTCTATATCATTGTAAAGTGGACCATTTTCCATGGTACGGGAATCCATTATTATTTTATTCTTATATAGGGTGCTAGGGTGGTGCTAGGGTGAGTTGTAGCTTATTGGGTGTTGGGGAATCCGTTCAATTGACTACTGAAGAATCTCGGTGTTGGAGCATCCATCCAGTGGGAGCTGGAGAAGAATGATTTTCCAGATTCTAGGAAGTTGGAGCTTTATTTTCAATTGGAGTTGAATATTAAAGAATTATTATAAAAGCATTAGGTGGTTTTTGTCCCGGAGTGGGTTTCCACCTTAAAAACTGTGTGCATTTGTGTTCCTTTTGTTTGCTGCTATCATTGTACAAACATTGATAATAATTGAAGATTAACTAATGATATAATTGAAAGGAATATTGATTCACCCCCCCCCTCTTAGTATTTCCAACATATTGGAGGTTGCCCCCTCAAAGTGGCTTATTTCTAAGGCATTGATATCTCTTTTCTTATATTTTTGGAGCTGGTTTCACAATAGAAATGTTTTCATTGTCATGAGCATGGACACTATGCCATGAATTTTCCACAAAAGAATACCAACAAGAAGGGCCCAGGAGGAGTAGAAGGTAAAGCACTACTTCATAGTTCAAGTTGGATTCACTCTCATCACATGCATGGTGTCATCGATGATGGGTTATGTGTGGTACATAGATAGTGGAGCTTCGTATCATATGACCGATAAAAAATAATTATTCAGTATCTTGGAGGAGAAGGATCTCTAGATGCACATCAGGATTAGTGATGAAGGGAGGTATAGCGTTCCCGGTGTTGGTACAGTTACCTTTCAAAGAGAGTTAGATAAACCCCTCACACTAAAATATGTCATGTATGTTCCTAGTTTAAAGAAGAGTTTGGTTTTTATTGCTATGTTGGAAGGTCATTGATATGATGTGATATTCAGTGAAGGAAAGGCATTCCTTTGTTACAAATCCATGGGAGAGGTGAAAAAAATTGGGGTTTGAGAAAAGAATCTCTACAAACTAGATGCAGAAAATTGTGTTGCATTGAGAACTTAAGTAGAGAAGGTGGAGAGTCGAGACATTGATGAGTTAAGGCACAATATATTTTTCCATCTACACCATGGCACTTCGAATATCATGAATCATATTTCTTCATGATTTCCAAATGGTGCACTTGCACAGAGAGATACATGCAAAGGGTTTACATTTGGGAAGTATACCAATGACACCTTTCACGATAAGTAAAGTTGAGCAAAGGTGATCCTTGAGCGAGTTCAGTCAGATGTGTGTGGAACGTTATCGATAGCTTCCACAACAAATAACATGTATTATGGGATTTTTTTTTGTGATTTTTCAAGAAATGTTGGATTTTATTCATGCAAAAGAAAGCTTAGATGTTCTCCAAGTTTTGTGAGTTCAAGGAACTTGTTGACAAAAATACAAGGAAGAAGGTGAAGGCTCTAAGGAGCAAGAATTGTGGAGAATATATCTCTAAATAATTCAAGGAATATTGTGCCTCAGAAGGAATTCAAATATAATTGATAGCACCTCATAACCCACAATAGAATGGGGTTGTGGAAAGGAAGAACAAAACGATTGTGGGAGCAACATGAGATATGTTGCATGATCGCGACTTACCATTGCATATGTGGGAAGAAGCATGAAATACAAAAATATTTGTGCAGCACATAAGTCCTCATCTAATAATTGGGATGAGTACACACGAGGAGACTTTTTTCAGGTAAGAGACCAGATGCATCATATTTTAAAATTTTTGGTTATTATGTTTATTTTCATGTAACCAAAGTTGGTTCTTAAACTCCTGTGGTTTTTGTTATTTACAGAAACCGGATTACCCATAGTATCATAAAACAATTTTCCATGTTTCGAATGACAACGGGGATCCATCTTGAGGACGAGAAAGTTGTCAGGAAGAAGTTAGAGCCAAAAACAGAGTTGGGGATATTTGTGGGATACAGTGATACACCTCACAACTATCGAGTATAATTTCCAACACACAGGATGACAGTGGTCAAAAGAGATGTGAAATTATATGAAGAGAAAGTCATGATATTGTCCGTGAGAGGGAGCCTGAGGTGCATGCAGTTGAGGAGATATTGGCTCCAAAAAAAGAACCCGTGGATGTGGAGAAACCACAATCATAGGAACAGAGAGTGGTAGAAACCACTAATGCATGGCCAACACCTAGAGATGGAAGGAAGTGCACCATATAGGTTGACATATTATTGTTAGATTCAAGAGAGAATGTGGGATCACCCACATCACAGCGCATGCAGAGAAGGTCCCCAGAGTGGTACACTGCATAAATGGCTCTGATGAGAGAAGGCATTGAAATAAAACCATCATCTTTTTAGGAATATGTCCAACAACCAGTGTGGGTTGATTCCATGGTTTAGGAGAATGAATCCATTACAAGAATAGTTCATGGGAAGTTATACCAAGGCCATTGGGGAAGTCAGATGTAGGATCGAGGTGGGTCTACAAGGTGAAGCAAGCAGCATATGGGAGTGTGGAGAAGTAGAAGGCCAGATTTATGGCCATAGGGTTCTCTCGGGTGGAGGGGATTGACTATGATGAGAATTTTGCACCAGTTGTAAGGTACTCATTTATTAGATCCATCCTTGCACTCTCAACGCAGATGGGATGGCATATACATCAGATGGATGTAAATAAAACCTCTCTCAATGGATTTATTTAGGAAGAGGTGGACATTGAGCATCGAGAAGGTTTTGAGAGCTTAAGCAGGGAGTCGCATGTGTGTAGACTCAAGAGAGCATTGTATGGGTTGAAGCAAGAACTTCATGCTTGGTACACTAGGATCAACAACTATTTCACTGTGTTGGGCTTCACCAAGAGTGAAGCAGGTGTGAACCTATATCATATTGTGGTTGATGGTAAGATTTTGATTATTGTAATTTATGTTAATGATATGATACTAATAGGTGACGAAGAGCTCATAAAGTCTTACAAAGAGGATCTTGTAAGAGAATTTGAGATTAAGGACATGGGTCTCTTGCACTATTTCATGGGATTGGAAATATGTCAAAGATATGGGGAGATATTTTTATATTAGGGCGATTATACAAACAATATTCTGAGGAAGTTCCAAATGCAGGGAAGAAAACCCATGGAGACTCCTCTAGTAGGAAACTAGATGAAGGACGATGCTACTTTGGGTGAAGTAGTGTATGCTAATGTTTACATGTAGCTTTTGGGTTCACTCATGTATTTGATGAGCATGCGACTAGACATATGCTACGTATTTAATCGACTCAGTCAAACTATGATTAATCCTACCAAGCTATTTTCGAAGGCAGGAAAACATGTGTTGAGATACCTTAAAGGCACTACATAGTATGCACTATGGTATGGATAGAAAAAAGGAGTGAAGCTTCAAGGCTTCACCGAGGCATATTGGGAAGGGATTCAATCTGACAGGAAGAGAACATCAGTGAGAATATTCAACATAGGATCAACAATAGTTTTCTGGTACAATAGGAAATAGAGATCAATTTCACTAAGTTCAACAGAGTTAGAGTACATGGCAGCTAGTTAGGTAGCATGTGAGGCCATCTAGATGAGGAAGATACTTATTGGTTTTTTTGGACAAAAAATGGATCCGACAGTGATACATTTTCATAACCAGAGTTTCATAAAACTCTCGATTAATCCAATTTTTCATGACAGGTCCAAGCATATTGATATATGGTATCACCATCTCAGAGATTGTGTGCAAAGGTGAATTATGTCTTTAGATTACATTCCCATGGAGGAATATAATGCATACATATTGACGAAGGTGCTAGAAAGAAGAAAATGTATTCCAGAGAGATAGGATAAGCGTAGCAAAGAATCCGTTTCTTATTGAGAGGGAATGTTGAAATGACACTGAAAGTGGGCTTCTGATTTAATTTTCCCTTAATTAAATTTTAAGAGAAATTGTAATTTCATCTCTTGAGAGCTTGTATTAGTTAACTAATTCAGGAAGACTTAGTTAGCTTAGGAAATTTGAGTTGAGGTTTAGAGAGGAGGAATGTAGAGCTCCCCCATAATTTTAGGGGGTTGAGTTACAACTATTTGTGAGTTGTAATTAGCTAGCTCAATTAATTAAGTTAAAAAGAATTTAAGTAGTTCTAACTAAGAGATGAGCTAGTGAAAGGTCAAGTGAATTAAATTTGATTTAATTTAGAAGTAGTGATCAATAAATTAGCTGATAATTTACTATAAATAGTTGTTTCATGTTAGCTCTAAGGAAGGCCCAATTGAGTTTGAGGTTAAAGGGAAGATAACTAATAGTTTTATATTTATAAACTTGTATAGGTCATGTATAGAGCAATCGGGAAGCCTTGGATGCATTACACAATCAATTATTAGTAATTTCCTATTTAATAGGGTGAAAATTCCTCCATGAATGTTGAAGAAAGGCTAGGCAGGCAGGGGTTGAGAATTGGTTAAGTATTGAATTGATTTTTCCTAGATCAGAGTGAGACATTCAGGAGAGTACATAGGTTTCTCAGTGAGGGAAATAACATTGTATTGTTTCATGGTATTGAATTTATGAAATATACAGATAGCGAAGTTTTGAGCACTTTCTTTCCCCAGATACATCTTGTGTTGTGCAATAAATTGATTTCATTCTCTTGCTTGTTTGTGATTATGCAATCATATTTTGTTTCCACAAACTTGTAGAAGTGATTCAACATTTTGTTTTAGTACGTTACAAGACGATACTGAATCCATTGTTATCGTTTCTACACATTGAGTCTATAATATAATCCATTGAGTTTACAATGTAAAATCCTTGTGTTTATTAATCCCATGGGTTTATTAATCGTATTGTGACAAAGACTGTCTTAATATGAAAATCAATCATGGTCAACCATGGTCCAATGTCGCAATGTGACAAGGATTTTCTCAATATGAAAACCAACCATGGTAAACTATGTTTAACCATGTTTATTTTAGGGTTTATAATGTTTATCTTAGAGTTTATATACCTTGGATTTATAATATTAATGTTAGGGTCTAAAATAAATCCCTTGGGTTTATAATCATGATCAACCATTGTCAACCATGGTCCAATGTCACATTGTGACAAATATTGTCTCAATATGAAAATAAACTATGGTCAACCATTCTAAACCATCACCAATCATGGTTAACCATAGTCCAATTCCACATTGTGATAAATATTGTCTCAATATGAAAATCAACCATGGTCAAGAATTGTCAACCATGGTCCAACATCCCATTGTGGAAAAGATTATCTCAATATGAAAATCAATCATGGTCAACCATGTTAAAACATGGTCCAACATCTCATTGTAACAAATATTGTCTTAGTACAAAAATAAACCATGTTCAACCAAGTTTATTTAAATTTTTATAATATTTACCGTAGTTTTTATATACCTTTGATTATAAGATCTATCTTATGGTTTATCATAGGATTTTATCAATGTGAATATCAATCATGGTCAATCATGGTCAACATCGGTGCATTATAGTTTACCATGGTCAATTATGGTCAATCATGGTTAAAAATGGTCAAGAATGGTCCAATGTCACATTGTGCCAAATATTTTCTCAATATGAAAATCAACCATGGTCAACCATGGTCCAATGTCGCATTGTGACAAAGATTATTTCAATATGAAAATCAGCCATGGTCAACCATGCTCAATAATGTTCAACTATGGTCAACTACGGTCAGTAATCACGGCCACATTATGACTAAGATTATATTTTGGTTTAACGTTACATTGTGACAACCATCAGAATCGATCGTCAACCTTGGCCAAACATGGTTTGCCATCACATTGTGTCAAAGTTCTCTCAATATGGAAATCAGCCATGTTCCAAAGTAACATTAAGACAAACATTGTCTCAATATGAAAATAAACCATGGTCAACCATGGTTAAGCATCATATTGTCACAAACATTGTATCAATGTGAAAACCAATCATGGTTAATCATAGTCAAGCATGGTCATCATGGTAAATATGAAAATCAACCATGGTCAATCATCGTCCAATATCACATTGTGACAAATATTATCTCAATATGAAAATCAACCATGGTCCAACATCACATTGTGACAAGGAATGTCTCAAAATGAAAATCAATTATGGTAAACTACGGTAAATCATGGTCAACGATGGTCAATAACCATGGTCACATTGTGGCAAAGACTATTTTATAGTCCAATAACACATTGTGACAACCATGGTCCAACGTCGCATGAATAGCTCAACCATGGTCAACCATCATCCAACGTCATATTGTGACAAATATTCTCTTAATATGAAAATAAATCATGGTCAATTATGGTACGACATCGCATTGTGACAAAGATTGTTTCAATATGAAAATCAACCATGGTCAAGCATGGTTAACTATGTTTGTTTTAGGGTTTATAATATTCATGTTTATGTTTATATAGACTCGGTTTAAAATATTAATATCTTCAATTTAATATTATTCCCTTTGGTTTTAGTATTAATCCCTTGCATGTATTAGTGCCTTGGGTTCATAATATAAATCCATTTGGGTTATTAATGTAACGATACATATTCCAATGGACAATTTTATTAATAGAGTTTATAATATTAATCCTATGGTTAAATATAAATTCATTGGATTTATAAACCATGTGCTTACAATATAAGTTTGTTGGGTTTACAATATTAATCATAGGGTTTATATTCCTAGGGTTTAATATTAAGCCTAGGGTTTACAATATTAGTCCCTTGGGTTTATAATATTGATCATAAGGTTCATGATATTAATCTTAGTGTTTAATTTTTATTTTAGGGTTTATAATATTTATCTTAGGGTTTATATCTCTTTGGCTTATAATATTAATCCCATCAGTTTAATATTATTAACTTGGGTTTATAATCCATTGGGTTCTCCATCAACCATGGTCAACCATGTTTACTTTACCATTTATAATATTTATCATATGGTTTATATATCTTGCTTTACAATATTTTTCTTAGGGTTTATCAAAGCATTTTCTAAATATGAAAATCAATCATGGTCAATCATGGTCAACCATAGTAAATTATGGTTAATCATAGTCAACATTGGTGAAACATGGTCGACCATGGTCAATTATGGTCAATCATCATTAACCATGGACAACAATGGTCCAACATCACATTGTGTAAAAAATTGTCTCAATATGAAAATTGACAATGGTCAAAGATGGTTAAGCATGGTCAACCATGGTCAAACATTTTTATTTTACTGTTTACAATATTTATCTTAAGGTTTATATACCTTGGGTTTGTAATATTTATCCCTTCGGTTTAATAGTATTTCCATGGGTTCATAATCCCTCGGGGTTTTAGTATTAATCCATTGGGTCTATAATATCAATCCCTTGGGTATATTAATATAAGGGTTCAACCATGGTCGACCATGGTACAACATCACATTGAGACAAAGCTTGTCTTAATATGAAAATCAACCATGGTTAGCCATGTTTATTAAAGGGTTTATATTTTTTGTCTTAGTGTTTATATATCTCGGGTTTATGTTACTAACTTAGGTTTAATATTATTACCTTGAGTTTATAATCCGCTAGATTTTTAGTGTTAATCCCTTGGGTTTATAATATCGATCATGGCCAACCATGATCAATCATGGTCAACCATGGTTAATCATGGTAAATAATGGTCAACCATGGTCAACCATTTTTTATAAAATGAATCATGGTCAACCATGATCAACCATGGCTAACCATTTTCCAACGTTGCATTATGAGGAAGATTGTCTTAATATCAAAATAAACCTTGGTCAACCATGGTCCAACGTCACATTGTGATAAAGAATGTGTCGATATGAAAATAAATCTTGGTCAGCGATGGACAACCATGGTCTAACATCACATAGTGATAAGTTATGTCTCAATATGAAAATCAACCATGGTCAACTATGGTCAACAATTTTTATTTAAGGTTTATAACATTTATCTTACGATTTATATACCTTGGGTTTGTAATATTAATATCTTGGGTTTAATATTATTCCCTTGGGTTCATAATCCCTTGGGTCTTTAGTATTAATCATTTCATTTATTATTCCCTTCAGTCTATAATATCAATCCCTTGGATTTATTAATCTAAGGGTTCATATTCCTATGGTTTAACATTATTACCTTGGGTTTATAAGCCATTGGGTTTATTATTCCCTTGAGTTTATAATATCATGGTAAACCATGGTTAATCATGGTGAACCAAGGTTCAATGTCACGTTGTTTCAAAGATTTTCTCAATGTGAAAATAAACCATGGTAAGCCATGGTCAAGGTCGCATTGTGACCAAGATGGTCTTAATATGAAAATTAATCATGGTCAAGCATGGTCAGCCATGGTCCAACGTTGCATTGTGACATTGATTGTCTCAATATTAAAATTTACCATTGTCAAACATGTTTATTTTAGGGTTTATAGTAGTTATCTTAGGGTTTATATACCTTGGGTTTATAATATTAATCCCTTTGGTTTAATAATATTCCCTTGGGTTCATAATCACTTGGGATTTTAGTATTAATCCCTTGGGTTTATTATTTTCCTGGGTTTATAATACCAAACCATTAGATTTCTTAATCTAAGTGTTAATCCATCATATAATATTAATCCCATGCTCAACCATGATCAACCATGGTCCAACGTCGCTCTGTGAAAAAGATTGTCTCAATATAAAAATGAAACATCGTCAACCATGATCAACCATGTGTATTTTAGGGTTTATAATATTTATATTTGGGTTTATATACCTTGCATTTATAATAATAATCCCTTGGGTTTGATATTATTACCTTCGGCTTATAATACCTGTCGGGGTTTTAGAATTACCCCCTTGGGTTTATAGTATAAATCACATGGGTTTATTAATTTAGAAGGGTTCAGATTACTAACGTATAAAATTATTAATAATATTTATAATATTAATCTTAAGGTTTGATATAAATCCCATTACATTACAATCATGGTCAACCATGGTCCAACGTGGCATTGTGACAAATATTGTTTCAATATTAAAATCAACGATGGTAAATGAACGTCAACCATGTTTATTTTAGTGTTTATAATATTTATCCCTTGGGTTTATAATCCCTTTGGTTTTTAGTATTAATTCATTTCATTTATAATATCAATTCCTTATGTTTATTAATGTAAGGGGTCATATTCTTAGGGTATAATATTTTTTATAAGGTTTATAATTTTCGTCTTTGGGTTTAATATAAATCCATTGGGTTTGTAATCATGGTCAATCATGGTCGAGTGTCACATTATGAAAAAAAATTTCCCAATGTGAAAATGAACGATGGTCCAATGCCGCATTCTCCCAAATATGGTCTCCATATGAAAATCAATCATGGTCAACCATGGTCCAACGTCGCATTGTAAGAAAAACTATCTGAATATGAAAATCAACCATGGTAAACCATGATTTTTTTCGGGTTTATAATATTTATCTTAAGTTTTATACACCTTGAATTTATAATATTGATCCTTTTGTTTTAATATTATTTCCTTGGGGCTAAAATCCCATGGGTTTTTAGTATCCAACATCCCATTGTGACAAAGCTGATCTCAATATGAAAATCAACCATGGTCAACCATGTTTTTTTTAGGTTTTATAATATTTATTTTATGGTTTATATAGCTTAGGTTTATGATATTGATCCATTGGATTTAATATTATTTCCTTCAGTTTATAATCAGTAAGTTTTTAGAATAAATCCCTTTCATTTAATTAATTAACAATAATCAATATAGATTATAAAAAAATAATATTGATTTAATAAATAATAATAATAATTAGTTTATTACTACTATTATTTATAAATTATGAATGAATTAATTACTTAACCATAATAAATATAAATGATAAAACAACAATATTTATTTAAGAAATAATAATAATAATTAGTTTTTTATTAATATTGTTTATTATTGAATTATGAATTAATAGATTATTAACAATAATTAATTACATTAACAATGATTAATATAAGTGTAATTAATTTAATAATAATAATAATTTTATTAAAATAGTTATTTTTTAATATTATTATTATTTTTATTATTATATATTTATTAATATTAATATTAATATTAGGGAAGATTTATTAATCTATTTTAATCATATTTATTAATGTGGTTGTGTATATTTATACTTTATTAATATAGTTGTGTATATGAATGATATAAGCCTTATCAACCACATTTACTAATATTATAAATCATTATATCAATTTACAAACACATTTAAGTGCTAAAACTTTTTGTAATTTATTTTATATATTATCTGACAATTAAAAAAGTCATCCATAACTTTGAGTGGATTAGACACCAATAATACCATCATTCAGTATGATCCGTGTAATCCAGACCAAGAGGACCAAGCTATGACAATGAGGATTTCGGGAGATAATTATGAGTTATAGATTGCATATTTGTTTGGTGTATGGCCACCGTTTTTGACGACAATGGAAAAAACTACTTTTGAAAGGTGCCATCGATGTCGTGTGATGCTATGAAAAACATACATATAAGGAAAAACCCAAACTAAATACGAAAAATGATTGGTTCTTTCCTCGTTGTTTGTTTCAGATTTTCTAGCTGTTAAGCAATTCTGTTTTTTTTTTTGGTTTAATTTTGAAAAAATGTAAACTAGATGCCATTGCCATAGTCAATGACACATTTATAGCTGAAAAGAGATTCAGTTTGTCTGAATATTTGGGCTTTTTCCTTTTGCAATGCAACTTGATAGGACTCCGGATGCGGATGATACGACGTTGTAACGGGCCACTTGGCCCGGGCCAACTCCCAAGGCGCCTCAACTGGGGTGGCCACATGGGCCCCCATGGCGCCATTAATAAGGCCATCAATGTGCTCCTGCACTGGGCATTAACTCCGCCGCGCCGTCACCCTCTCTGCCTTGATCTGTGCATTCGACATCGAATGGACGCCTGCTCGCGCTCTCTGGACCATTTCGGCTCTATCAACCGAGATTTGTTGCCTTTGCGCTCTCTCTGCCCGGGAGGTTGTGCTACGCCTTGCGAACGCACAGCCACTGGGCGTCGATGCTCTTTGCATTGTTGCCTGGAAACCATTCTGGGCTTCCACTATACGCACAGTAACTTCTGCGCTTCCAATTTCAATTTTCAGGTTTCTCTAGTTATTGTTGGTCAATTTGCTCCTCGTCCTGCAGCTCCCTCTAGCACTTCGTCAGCTCATTCTGAGAATCTCACCATGCCTAGACTTAGGCAGCGGATGACCTGTAGACGGGGTTCCTCTCAGGGCAGATCTATGAGCGAGCGGCCTCCCTACAGGTCCAGCGATGATTTCTCCTCTGAGCCACCTGACAGACGCTCTGCTCCAGCTCGCTTTGACATTCCTGGTCATATCCATGGCAGTCACACCCCTGCTCCTCCTCAGTCCACACCCCCGCTCCATGCTTCCGCCAACCCTCCTCTCCCTGGCAGCCATATTCTAAGGCAGTCCTCGCAACGTGCCGAGCTTCGTTTCGACTGTGCCTTTAACCGCCCTACTATCACTGCCTTCATAACTGTCACTCTGCAAGAAGAAGCCACCATCCATCCTCCTCCGACTTCTGGACCCGCGCTTACTCTCTTCGTGCCCACTCTCAACCCGACTGCCTCTCCCTCTGTTGGTCCCAGCGTTCCCCTTGCCTCTACTCCTTCCTCCACGGACCATATTCTTTTGCAGGTGGGCACGGACCTGTCTGGCGAAGACGGAGCCAAGACTGTTGAAGAAGAACCGGAGGATCCCTATGGCTGTCGAATTGAAGAGGAGCAGTCAATTCCAAATTAATTGCTTTCTCTCCGCTATGTCCAGGACCTGTATGAATTCTGTTCTTGAATTTTTTGCAAAAATTTTGGTTTCACTGATGATATATAGCAGCAACAGCTGCATGTCTGTTATGTCTTTCTATAGTTTCATAATGCTGAATGTAGTTGACTCTTCACCGGTTTCCCAGCTCATGGGCGGTGTAATTACTTTTAAAAGGAACTGGTTTCCCGTTATGGGTAGTTCTATATCTAGACAGAACTTGGATATCAAGCCCGGTTTCAGGCTCCCTCAGATGAACCGTGGCAGTTTTGTAACTTTATGTTCATAATAGAATTAGCGCAATTTAGCAAAAAAAAAAATGCAACTTGATAGGTAACGATTAATGCATAGTTATTAAAATAAAATTGGAATTCAGTTATATACTTGAAAAGAAAAAGGATAGGCCTAAAATCCAATACTAGGAAAGGATTAATGCATAGTTAAAATTAGAATTCAATCATATACTAAAAAGAAAAAAAGATCATCTAAAATCCAATACTGAAAAAATTTGAAGGTATACATTTTATAAATATTATTATTAATTTTTTTAAATTTTTATACATCTTATAAATATTATTATTAATTTTTTAAAATTTTTAAATTTAAAAAAAAAACAATCATTGTATTTAAAACTTAAAAAAAAATCCATTAAATCTACACAAATTTATCTTTACTATTCACAACAACATTCAACTTAAAGTGACATGTAAATTTATTTAAAATTTTATTCAACATAAAATAACATGTACAATTTACTATTTTATTTGTAAGTGCAAACTTACCTTTATTATTTGCAACCACAATTTTCTCTTATAATTTTTTAATATAAGGGTTACCAATTTTTTTAAAAAGAAGATATCTAAATGCAATTGTAATTTTCTATTTTATAATTTCTTTTCTTTACCATTGAAGTTTACTATTTTATAATTTTTTCATAAGAATCATAGTTATCAAGACTTGGAAATATATAATTTCTCCTTGTTTTTGTTGTATTTATCAATTTTAGAATGAGTTTTTTTCTTATTAGTTAGGAGTTTGTTAACATCGTTTTTTTTCAAACAAAATAAAATTCTGACGTATATTATGTACCAGTTCAAAATTAGAAGCTTAAAATTTTCAAAATTGTTTATAGACATTCAGGAATCATCCCTTATGATCCAGAAACGAAAAATGTCATTATATCCTAAGTAAAACCCTTCCATCCGTAGATGAAGATAAACGACATCCCTATGAAAAAAAAACTGCTAAACATAAGAAAACCAACAGATACCTGTATACCCACAGCTTTCTCAATCCAAATAGAAACTTACCATGATCAGTATATGATCACTTCGAGAATAGTTTGTTGATCAGCAAAAAACAAAAAATGAATCCCAACAAAGATGATAGATAGAACGATGTAAACGCAGGAAAAGATGGGAACGAGAACAAAGATTAGATAAAATTGACCGAGCCGATAGCGCCAAGTCTGCCAGAGTCCATCAATTCATAATTCATAACCCCAAAAGCACCGTTCAATCCCTGTTTTGATAGTCTGTCCACCTGTGCATTTTTTTCCCTGAAGATGTGCTGGAAATTAAGATCATTGAAGGAATTCTTCAACAACTTGATGCGCTCCAGCCAAGAAGTCAAATTTCCAGGAGAGAATTTTGTTCCCTTATTAAGATGTTCTATCAGAACCTTCGAATTCCCAAACACCCAGAGGTCTTCAATGCTCAACTGTGAAGCAAACCATAGCAAGCCCCATAGTGCAAGAACTTCCACCCTCGTGTTAGTCCCATCTCCCCCATTCCAATAAATATTATAGTGGCATAGAAGCGATATCCTCAACCAAACTCCGCACCCTCACCTAGAGTGTTGTGAAGCACCATGAAAGAAGCCAGCAGGATATTGAATTTCAAACAACCTCATGCACTTGGAAAGGTCATCCGGAGGCCTCTGAGAAATTTTAATCATGTCCCAATATTGAAGGATTTGTTGAGCAGTCCCCTCGGGACTGGTACTGATCACATCAAATATCCATCTGTTCTGACTGGTCCAGATGAACCAGTGGAACAAAACCGGAACACTTCTCAGCTTTTGACTTCTCTTAAGACCCCAGAAAATGAAATCATAGGTGTTCTCCAAACTTGGAATGTCCAATCTGAAAAATTTGAAAATTACCTGTAAGACATTTCTAGCGAAAAAGCAGTTATAAAAAAGGTGTTGGATGTCTTCGCCCGAATTCATACAGAGTCTGCACACACCAGGGCCGAGTTTGTTAACATCTATTTGGTTGAGATATTCTCTCCAACTAATTAGCTTCCTAAATTGGTGTGAGATTGAGATATTCACTCAACTAAAAAATTGTATGTTCAATATAAATTAAATATATTCAAACATAACTCATTGTATTTATATTAATTGAATTTTAAAGTGCATTTTGAAAATTTAAATTGATATCAGAGCTCATATGGGCCTGAGCTTGGCCCCTCGCGGGAGGGTCGGGAAGAGTAGTTTATCTTGGTGATGTTATTTTTTTTAGTTTGTCCATCAGATTGTTAAGTGCTACTTCATAGAGCTTTGTGGGATATGGATATGTAAGACACACAACACACAAACTGGAAACAAACTTCAACAATATATTAATGAATGTCTCAAGAAATGATGTAAAATGTGTACACATATAAATACATTAAAAAACTGTTGAATTAGTTCCCCAGGTTTCTTGGACTCTAATAACTACTTATCTAACATAAACTAACCCAAGGATTAGTTGCCTAACATTCCCCCCTTAATCCGAAGGGATATACGAAAGTCCAAGACTGAGAGTTCAAAATGCAGAAATGCATCTCAGCCAAGAGTTGAATGTCACTCGGAAATGGTTTTCAAGGATGACCATAAACCGAAAATGGGAGAATTCAATGTCTCACCAACACTAATTCTGGAACCTACAGAGCAGTTCTCAGAACAAAAAATGTGGTTTTAAGATGACCACAAACTCCAGAACTGTCACAGCAGTTCCTCAAACAATTCCAAATCTAGAAGTGCTCGCTCAGAAATAACTCAACCTACTGAGGTTGTGGCTCAGGATGTGGATCACTAACTCAGGCTCACTTGACATCTCGAACTCGAACCTGTAGCAGACTACCGACCAAAAAATCCCCCCTTGTCGGATACAAGATGAGAAATATTCGTCATCACTGCAAGACTCGTCACTCTCGAACAAATTCTTCGATATGATCTATAGATCTTCTTGGCTGCTTTGGTCCATTCCCAAGAAGCAATCAATCCAAAACTTGCCTTCTCTCTTGTACTGCTCTTCTTTTTGGAACATCTATCTAATTGGTGATTTCGTTTTCCACAATGCTCACACGGGTGAAGATCAAAACACCGATCTTTCATATGTCCAACTCTGTTACACTATTGGTATCTATCAACTTTTTCTGGAACCACACCTTCCAAAAAACCTACACTTCGAAATTGTATAGGTTTAGCAAAATCTAGAATGTTAAAAGATACATCATTGTTATAACCAAGACTTGTTCTGTGTTTATTGTGTGTCATCTCTTCCCAAGGTCTTATGACAGGTCTCACATCAGAACTTCTAACTGCGTCCAAATTTTCACCTGAAAGCACTTCATTTCTCTGATCATTCTTCGATTGATGATTAGGCTCAAACAAATTGTTGTTCTGAACAAACACCAGTTCAGAATCACAAGTTTTCTTTTGAAGTTCGTCTCGCTGTAACTGCGATTCTAACTCCAAGAATTCAACTTTTCTTTTAGCATTTTGCAAACATGATTGGATGTCAAAGAGCATGTCCTTGCTAACTTGGACATCGTTATGGACACTAGATATCATTAAATTGTTTAATAACGGTACTAAATCATTTAGTTTGGCCATTTTCTCTGGAGCAATATCAAAGTAAACTTGCAATCAACTCAGAAAGAAGGGGTGTCGGTTACACCTGAAAATGCACCCAATACAAACTCTTCAATGAATTAACCAGGTGTCGGGTTCAACCGATCATGCACCCATCAATAATACAAATCATAACATGTAACAAACAACTTCAAAACTTCAAAACTTTCGTCTACTGGGAGCAATACCAACGAGCCAAGCACTCAACGGGGCAACAACATATATACACTACAAATTCTACACTCCAACCACCTTTTGAATATGTCAATTTTCTTATCCCTCCAACAAAATGTTGTGACAATATAATGACTAACTCCAAAGTTTTATTTTTAAATAAAAATTCATTAAATCTTGATGCCAAGTTAAAATTCTTCTTTAAAATCTGATTTTAATTCTTATCTAATAATCTTTGTGCCAATTAAAAGTCTCTTTTAAAATCTGATTTTAATTCTCATCAACCTGTGCTGTCATGATATTTTATATACCAAAAAAATGTTCTATAACGACTTTCCATATAGAAAGAGGCGGCATTGTACTACCCAAAACTCAACTCTGCTTTCAATATTGCCAGAATTATCTGACATAATTATTGGAATGACTGGTCATGCAATTGTTTATTGGTGATGTTCAACCCAAAACTCTGCTTTTATCATGAAAACACACTGATATACCAGAACCGAATCCGAACTCAAATGTAAAAATCTAAATCCACCACACACGGTGTAATTGAAGTACCCTTGAAGAAGTCACAAGGGTTATCTCAGAAATTTGTGTGACAAGGGTTATCTCAGAAAAATTTTTAAATACCCGTACACAAGCTTATCCATAAGGGTATTGATATTCATAAAAACAAATATTCAGAAAAGTAGTCAGAGTAGTATTGTAGCATCACTCACTACAATTTCTTTGACAGGTCGTTGGTGCTTTCTTCATCATTGATTTTTCATACCAACGATCATATCCATCTCTTCATTTGGTTCTCCTCTCTCTATTTGTAGTTTCCTTCACTGAAACCGCTCAATGTTCTATAATCACAACACTTGGGCAGAGTTTTGTTTCTCGGAAAAGGTTCCAAGTTTACTTCCATTCCTTTTTTCGTTCAATAACATCAATGTAAAATCTATTTTATCCTTCATGAAATGACACCAAACTTGTTCCAAACTTCTCCTTTGCATAAATGAGAAATTGTAAACCGGTCTTACTAAAAATTGAAATTCCAAAGCATATGATAGGATTGTTCACCAGTCTTACTAAAAATTGAAATTCCAAAGCATATGAATAAATATATGACTGTTCTCACCCACTGAAGAAAATGTTGCTTCAAGATTAGGACATGGCAGAGATCGAACTTCCATATATATCACATTTCCCTGTATATCGCACTTCTTCATGGAAAGCGGATTCGTCCATCAGTTCAACAAAGTCGATTGCTTGGTGCTGAGCCAACGTGTCGATTAGGACCATCAATTTTGCTTACAGGAAAAAAAATTGCACTGTTGTGTGTTTGTTATTTAGAACTACTTGCTCAGCAGTGATGAATGTATTCACTTTTAGTGCGACAAAATCCCAGTTCTTCTACACTTCTGTTGTGGGAGCCAAGATATGTGACAACACTTTAAATTTAACCCCGGTTTTTTAACAAACAACACTGAAAGTCTAACAGATGTAGAACCGATGTAGCATAACAAAAGAATTCCGGTTTTTCCTTCACTAATCTGTTTTGTAACCAATGTAGTATACATATGCAATTATCGCGGACTATATAACTTACCACCACTGCTAAACAGGGGAAGGATGGGTCGCTGGTAATTAAATTTACTTTGGGACTCCTCCAACAATTCTTCAAGATCATTAGATTCAAGAACACGTGCAACAGGATGTTACATACCTTCTGTAAATTTACTCACGCTGTGACCTCCTGAAGCAGTCGTTTTGTGGTCTGGTTGTTTTGCTGTAGGGAGAGTTGTGGTCTCATCCGCTCCCATTTAACAGAGCATCCTCATTCAACAGAACATCTCTCTCATTTAACAGAGCACCCTCATTCAACAGAGCATTTTACTCTGCTCCGATACCACTGTAAGACACACAACACACAAACTGGAAATAAACTTCAACAATATATTAATAAATGTCTCAAGATGTACACTGTGTACAGATATAAATACATCAAGAAACTGTTGAATTAGTTCCCCAGATTTCTTGGACTCTAATAACTATTTATCTAACACAAACTAACCCAAGAATTAGTTGCCTAACAGGATATACCTGATGTTGTAGATTCATTATCTGAGTGAAGCTTTGTCTATAAACTAAACTTCTATGTGGTGCTGTGAGCGGAGCTTGGTCATCCCAGCTACTGTTTCATTGGACAACTCGTTAAATTCGCAACCCGAATCTTTAAATATTTGGAATGCAACACTCTATGGAATCCGTAGAGTTTAATTTCTGACAGAACGCAGGATAGAAAGACCTTTTCCTTTTCTCTGTGAGGAGATTCTTCGGTGGCCCGGTTACAAGGATTTGATATTGCTAAAATCTCCTGGCCGACTCTAGTGCATATTGGTGCGGTGAACAGACGGTAAAAAGTGCGTACAAGTGCGGAGGAGCCTGCGTTGAATAATGAGAAGTTGCAATCGTGTTTTGTCCACGTCCTACCCCCGAGTTGAAAACACGTGTCTTTGGAAATTTGACTTCTTCCCAATTTTATGGATCGATTTAATGCCTGAGTGATACAATGTTGGAGCTTAGTGTGGCAGCATTTACTGTCCTAGTGCGACTAGGAGATGGGATATTGAAGGAGGCTGTGGAGATGTTGGTCGTGTTGAATGGGGTAAAAGTTTATTAGTTTGAAAAGGTAAATAATTTATTTGAAACATCACCCAGCCTTTTGTATAAAGTTGTTCTAAAGTCAACGTTAGTGTCGTCAAAGTGCTGCACATTTCTTGACTTTTCCAATGGTCGTTACATTATGGAAATTTTCGGTCGTGGTAAAATAAAAATTGATTTTTTCCAGAATTTCCTTGGAGTTTGGAAAGATAAACAAGCCGATCCTCATCAACCCAATGTAGAAATTCTTAGAAATTCCATTGAAAAACAAATTAATAGTGGTATTTATAAATGTTTTGGAATGAGAAGTATTTACATTGAGTCCAGCTAATTCAATGGAGTAGTTTTTGTAAGAATTAGTTACTCTAACAAATCATGTGAATTGAAAATAACAATTAAACCAGAAAATAAAAAATAGACCGAAGAAATTTAATGGTCAAGGTTGAAGCGTAACAAATATTGATTTTGGGTAACAACGACACTAAAAATTAGGTGATGATGGACAACTAATTTAAAATTTGTGTGAGTTTGTGGAAAAGAATCTTGAGCATGGTCAGTTATGTGTCAAATAAGTGTATTAGTAAGAAACTTAATAATGTTTTGTAGTGGTCATTCAATAACTATGTATCTAAAGTTGTATTGTAAGTCTTGTAAGACATGTGTATCTCCATAAAGTTCATGGTAATTTTAAAACCACTTTGTAAGTGTAGGTTTATGGTCAACCAAAAAACACTTTTCAATGTAGGTTTGTGGTAAGCGAGAGGCCACAAGTATTAGAGGGAAGTAGACATGGATTCGTGTAACATGGTTTACGGTCAGTCGAGAAAACCCTGGGCATGGTTTAGGGTCACCCAAAAAAACCTTGAGCATGGTTACAGGTAATCTGAGAAAACCTAGGTTGATAATGATGCAGGTCGATTTATGGTACATGTACAAGTATGTAGATATATTGGTTGACTAAACAATGTACACTAAAGACATGCTAGTTGACTAGCTATTACAGTGGTTGGTACCCATGCATTCCAGGACCACACCTAGACTCTGTTGATTGAGATTAATAAAAGTAGTCATTAAGGGGGTGACTTGGAATTTTAGAATGAGTTTGTTTCTATTAATAATGATTTTGTTAGGGTATAGTTGGTTGAGAGATTTTGTCTAACTAGTTAGCTGATTAGTGTCTAGTTGAGATATTCACTCAATTAAGAGATTGTATTTCCAAGATAGATTAGCTATTTAGAAACATAGGTCTTTGTATTATAGTGTATTAATATGAATTAAATTTTAAAATGTATTATGCAAATTTAAATCCAAGTTCAACAATTTTGGGAAAAAAAATATTTGCAATTTTGTGTTTGTGTGGTTGTTAGTTCAGTCAATTCTAATTCTATATGGAATAAAAAAAATTATATTAAAAAAAATAAGAATGAGATAATGAATTGATTTCTTTTTAAATACTATTACGTGGCAGACGAAGAACACAAATTTCAATAGCCACGTGGGAAATGCGAAATGATTTCCTATACAATGCATGCTTGAAATTTTCATACTGATTTTTAGGGGAACAACAATATAGTATATAAACCTACTTCATGAAAAACAAGCTTAGGATCGAGGTCACACGACCGGAATCAAAACCTGAGTAGGTGTGTTATATATGCATTCATAGTAGAGAGTGCCAAGGTCCTTCAATAGGGACACGATACCAAGGAAAACCCAGGGAAAGAGGGCGTAGGAGGGTTAGAATGAAGGTCTAGGTCAACCTAACTTACTATTCTTTATATATATATATACTTTCATAATGAAAAAAATATAAAATGGCATGTTGCATTAGCGAATGAGTAACTCTTATCATGGCCATCAAGTTTTGTGATATTCGCTTAAAAATATGCGAATTCATGAGTGAGTAACTTTTATTATTGAGCTTAGAGGTTTATTTTACAATTCAATATGAGAGACATGTGTAAGTATGTCTTGTTCAAAAAATAATAATACAAATAATTTTTGTTCATGTAAAAAAAAAAACAAAACTTAAATAATCATATAAATAAACAATTAAAAATCTATTAACAAAATAATTAAATCACTTGTTGATATATCACTTTCACTCTTCAAGTAATAAAATACAGAGATAAAACATTCAATGTGAGTTATGAGTAGCTCAATACACATGTTATGTAATCTTTATAACATTCAAAAATACAATTTAAACATTTAAAAATTACACATTATTTTTTGCACTTTAAAATAAGTTTGTAACAAAATAAATTTGATCCCACTGGCTCATGCTAGATCCGTGCTTTAGATGGATCTATGTTGGTTCTACAATCTAGTATGAGGGAAATGTGTAAGTAAATAATAAGAATAATTTTTTCTCATGTCCTAAAAAAACAAAAAATTAGATAACCATATAAATAAACAATTAAAAATCTATTAACAAAACAATTAAATAAGTTGTGATATTTCACTTTCACTTTTCAAGTAATAAAATACAGAGATAAAACAGCCAATGTGAGTTATGAGTATCTCAATACACATGTTATGTAATCTTTATAATATTCAAAAATGCAATTTAAACAGTTAAAAATTACATATTATTTTTTGCACTGTAAAATAAGTTTGTAACAAAAGAAATTTGATCTCTCTCGGCTCATGTTAGGTCCGTGCTTTAGATGGATCTATACTGGTAGTTACCAAGTTCGGCTGTATTGGCTTTAAAATATGAGAATTTGTGGAGATTGTTCAGTAAAATAGATAATTTAGCTTTGACACAGATTAAAATAATAAGAGTAACTTTAGTATAAGGTAAAGGTATAAGAGGTATAAGGTATTGGAAAAAAAATTATAAAATGGGAAAAGAAAAGGTAAATTTGCACCTGTGAATAGAATAGTATAGTATTAAAAATAATATTTTTCTTATATTAAATTTTTTTATCAAATGGAAACAATTGCAAATTATAAATATAATTTGACACTTGTCAATAGAGTAGTAAGTAAATTTATATGTTATAAAATAGAAAAATGCAATTGCAAATCATAAAACAATGTTATCAATTTAATGAGAACTATAACAAATTTTAACAAAAAAAACCTTTAAAAAAATATGAAAAACAATCCTAAAATGAGAAGTATTGATGTTGGAATTTTTTTATATTTTTGATAAAATTTAAGCGTTTTTTAGAAATGGAAGTAAAAACATTTTTTGTTTGTGCAAATAACATGAAAAAATGCTTTGAAAATGAAAAGTGTTGATGTTGGAACAACTCTCTTTTTGTTTTGGGTAAATTTTCAAAAAAAAAAAATGGAAGAAAAAGCCATTTTTTTGGCCCAAATAACATGAAAAAAAACCATCATGCAAAAACATTGAAATAAAAAATAAAAAATAAAAGTAGAAAAAAAAAACACTTTACAAAAAGCATCATCATAAAAAAAAAAAAAAATCATGAGTTGGACCACCCCACCCTTGTGCTAAAGGGACACAAATAAGGCAACGGGTATGACACACCACCTTGCTCGTAGCCCTTGGGCGCCAGTATTGAAGCCCCACACAGTGTGTTGGGGGCTCCTCGATTCCGAGAATCGACGACCTGCTGGCGTACGACGCAAGGGCAGTAGAAAAGGGCAACAAGGAGTGGTGTGCCTTTTTGTTTTAATGTGTTATATTTTTTTAATAACTTTTTTTTTTAATTATAATCTTTATTTATTTATATTTTGAAATATTTTTGATATTTTTTATTTTTGTTTTATTTATAAAAAAATACAATTCAATATATATATATATATATATATATATATATATATATATATATATATTAAATGGTATATATTTTCATTTCTTTTAATTATAGTTGTATTTATTTATTTTTCCAATTTTTGTTAAATATTTTATTTTCAAATGTTTTTTATTTTTTTCTTTTGTTTTAAATTATTGTTTTTGTTTGTTTTACAATATTCTTTTAAATAATTATTTTTTTATGTTGATTTTTTTAAATTGTGAAACATGTTTAAATATTTCCATTTATTTGCTTATTTTACTTAAAATTTTATGTGAATTATTATTTTTGGAAAAACTTCAAATATTGTTATCTTTGAACATAAAATTCATAAAAAAAATTATTTTTCAAATTTTAATTTTAACGAGAATCCTATATTTAACATATAATTTTTATACAAATGGTCTTGGAATATATATATATATATATATATATATATATAAAACAAACCCTTTCACTTATCGCTTTTATGTTTTACCTGATATTTACTGTAGTTAACTTACCTAGCTCAGTTCATATTCCAATAATATGGTAACACGATTATTTACTGTTTACAAAGAATGGCATGCCACTAAATTAGCAAGGGGTTCGACCATCACCGCATGTTAATAATTTGGATTATATATTTGATACAACTTCAACGTGGGATTGATATTACACTTGTACTTGTGGAATTATTAATGATCTCATCGCTCTGTTTGAATTTTCTGTGCATTAAATTACTTTAATTCATATCTCTCACCCCATGACTTTCACTCTCGAGGGTACACATGTAGTCAATCTGTTGTCTGTCGTGTGATACAACTAGCGATGCCCTCACCATTGATCACCCCACCTCTTAATCCAGCGGTACGCGGAAGGGGAGTTAACGGTAACCAATTCTCCCTCCCTCCCGCCAACTTCGAGTTCATTTTGTCTCACCTCGGATGCATTCATGGCCTTGCAACCTAGTCAACAATGCGATGGTTTTCCATCTAGTCTCGGCAAATTGTAGGTAACCTATACTCATTTCTATCCAATTAACATATTTCCTTACAACACCCCTCACTGATCTTTCATATCTTCTAATATTACCATACCTTCTCGGTGTCGGCTATAACTGGTGTCGTTTTTCTTTGCAACTGCAAAAAAACATATTTTTTTGGAAAGAGGTAAGGAAACTTATCTATATTAATCTACACTTGTCCAAGAACTCGTCTAGGAAAGACCACACCTCCGTGCCAACGAGAACGAAAATCACGTCTATTTCTCCCCCAAAGCTCTTAACTTTCTAGAACATTTATTCATACAGTGACCCTTTCAAGGTACATGCATCAAGCTCCAACCCAACTTAGAACTTAGAGACAACCATATGTTCAGGTGTTTTCCACTAGCTCCAATACATCTCAAGAAATAATCCTTAAGAAACATCTTGTTGTACCTTCCCAACGTCTTGTTCATGTAGTTACTCTCTCGAGGTATTCAACCTTTTTCTCTTTTTTTAAGACCAAGAAGCCCCGGTCTTTCCCATGGTGATTTTTTTATCCCTAGGGAATGAGATATATAACTTTCATAAATGTGTGTAAGTTTTTAAAGAATTCATTTAGGGTATTTTCCCAAGAGTTTAAAGACTCATCACAACTTTTCTCATTAATCAAAATAATAAGAAAATCAACCTTTAACATTTGAAAGTTTACCCGGATTCCCTCTAAGACTTAATTACTGGAGTCTCATACATTAAAAACAAGTAAATGATAGTAATATAAGATATTTACAATAGTAGGGGTGTTACATCTCCCCTCCCTTGTGCGAAACACCGTCCGCTATGTTCACTCTTGCCCTTGGAATGGATTTGGATATTGTTGTCGTATAAACCTTTCATCATCCCATGTGGTCTCTTCTAGGCTAAAGTGATTCCTAACCTGGGTGATAGCTCACCTCCATAACATTATTTCTCTCTTATTGAGAATACGGAGAGACTCTACCATGAATTCTCTGTGTGGTTCGACCTGTCGCAAAAACACAACTCAGTTTTCAGTTATATATATATATATATATATATATATATATATATATATATATATATATATATATATATATATATATATATAATTTTTTATTTCATGTTTTACTTTCAAATATTTCCAATTAATAACATGTCTCGAATCATACACATATTTCTTTAACAATGAAACAATATCCCCTATGTTCACTGTTGTCCTCGGAACATGTCACGATATGGTTGTCGCATAAACTTTTCATCATCCCATCTCGCCTCTTCTAGGCTAAATTTCTTCCTAACCTGGGTGATATCTCACCTTCGTAACATTATTTCTCTCTTATCGAGAATAAAGAGAGGCTCTACTAGGAATTCTCCATGTGGTTCGATCTATCACAAAAACACAACTCAGTTTTCAATTATTTTAACTACTAATATATATATATATAAATTTTTATTTCATGTTTTACCTTTACATCTTGCCAATCATAACATGTTTGGAATCATACACATATTTCTTTAACAATGAAAGACGAAATACATTGTGAACTCGTATATGGCTTGGTAATGCAAGTTGGTATGCCACAAGTCACACTCTTTCCATAATTTGGAAGGGTCCACAATATCGGGGCGTTAAATTCGCACAATCACCCCACCTTAAGGTGCTTTTCTTGGGTTTAATTCACAGATAAAAATGTTCACCTACCTGAAACTATTTATAAGTACTTTTCTTATCTGCATATTTTTTTTTGTCTATATTGGGTAGCCTTCAAATTTTTCGAACATATTTCACCATTTACTCCCTCTCTACTAACATATTGGGTCCCAATATTATCTTATCTTCAGGGTTACTATAGGTTTTAGGTGTTCTACACCTCTTTCCATACAATAACTCTTAAGGAATCATTTTCAAGGATTCATGAGAACTGTTGTTATATCAAAATTCAACCAATGAAGGTACTCCTCTCACTTGGTTGGTTGTTGCATTACATACATTCTTAGCATGTCTTCTAGGACTTGATTGACTCATTCAGTCTCACCATCTGTTTGCGGATGGTATTCAACACTGAACTGGATTTTAGTGCCTAAACCAGTAAAACGGGATTTCCAAAACGTAGAGGTAAACTTTAAATATCTATTAGAAATCACTACCTTCGACATACCATGTAAAAAAAAGATATCTTTCATGAATAGGTATGCAATTTCAGTAGTTTTGTTAGTGGATTTAACACAAATAAAATGAGTTTTTTTTCTCAACTTGTCAATCACAACAATGACGGAATCATTTTGCTTTTTGGATTTAGGTAAACCTATTATAAAATCTAATGTAATCATCTCCCATTTAAGAATAGGGAGTCAGTGAATAAACCAACAAGGTTATGGTGTTCGACCTTAACTTAATGGAAATCCAAACATTTGGCTAGATATTATGTGATATCCTTTCGCATACCAGGTCGAAAATAATATTTATGAATTGTAGAAAATAGTTTTTGGTATATGGGATGGGAAACATAGAGACTTCAGTGAAATTCATCTACCATAAATTTCTTAATTTATATTTTATTAGGAACATATACATTCCTATGAATGCCAACAAATTATCATTTTTTATGTTGTACTCAGATTGGTTTCTATAATTTTGTGCGTGTTTAGTTTTCTTCCATAAAAATTCGTATTCCAGATCCTTTAGAGCTACTTCTTTGATTTGTTTAGAAAAAATTAATTATATTTGACTATAGGTGATTTCATACACACAGTGCACTTTCCTACATAACACATTAGCCACACAATTTTCCCTTCCTTTAATATGATTTATGTAAAAGTAAAAATTGTTTAGAAAAGCGATCCACCTGGCTTGACGTGAATTTATGTTAAGTTGTTTAAAGAAACTGGTGGGGATACTATGATCCATCATTAAAATATTTTTTTCCCCAACAAATAATGTCGACACACTTTTAGAGTGTGAACAAATTTTGTTAGCTCTATGTCACAAGAAAAATATTTATGCTCATGTTCTTTTAGATTTTTGGTTTTGTATGTTCTTACTCTCCCTCCTACCTTAAAACCCCCCCAACACCTTCAAAAGAATTAGTGCAGATAATTAATTCCTTCTTTGGATCTACAATTTACACATAAGGGCTATTGTTAATAATTTTAGCCATTCAAAGTTGTGTTGGAACTCATTTGCCCACTGAAATGGTCTTCCCTTTTTCTGTAAGGAGATTTTGGGGTAGAAAACTCTAGAAAACCCCTCTATAAATGTGTGATAATACCCAACCCATCCAATAAAATACCGAATATCTGTAACATTTTTGGGGACATACCACTCCAGGATAGTTTTAATTTTCTCAAGATCTAGAAATATACCTTCAGAGGATATTATGTGCCCTAATTATTGGAGTTGGTCCTTATAAAAATGTCATTTACTATATTTAGCATAAAGTTGATTTTCCCGCAAGCTTTTAGCATTACCCACAAATGCTCATTGTGCTCACAGGGGCTTCACTGGGGGAGCAATACCATACCACGTGGGTTCATATTGGGGGATATATATTGAGGAAAAAATGACATAATATATTGGGGGATATATAGGGGGCAAAGGGTTTTTATATTGGCAGGTATACAAAATGGATCTCAAAGTTAATGAAAAAATATAAAGGGGTATAAAAAATGTTAAGGAAAAATGGATACCTACAATATTTAGTGGAAGTAGGGGTTTTTTGAATTAGGAAGGTGTATTGGGTTCATATTGGCAGGGGGTTAAATAATGTGATTTTTAGCGGTATTTTCCAATATATAGTCAAATTAAGGGTATTGTTTAATATGCCACGAACGCAGGCGATAGGTCAGACGTTCATTGAGTGAAGTCCCTGTGATTGTGCTCCTCCAAATTCCTCGAATAAATAAGAATGCCATGAATTAAAATTAGAACAAATTTTGCTAGGTAAGGATATAAAATACAAGATTTTATGTCGAGTCCCACTAGCACAACTGGTTGACGATGGACCTCGTTATCATGGTGACCTAGGATCAAAATTCACGGGGGGTGGTTGTGCCCTATGCTAGTGGGTGGAGACATGCTAAAAAATCGAGTCAGCTTAGGGTTGGCGTGTTTCAGGCCAAGTGTGATCCCCGAGTGAATTGCATGGATTATATGCCCCTGGGTCATGGTTTCTCAAGACATAGGTCAATCCCAGAGGATTAGAGACAACTTGACAAAAAAAAAGGATAAAAAATACCATTCATTAAACTCATAAACGTTGTTATGGAATCAGTAAGCTCGAATGACAACACTACAAATTCGTAATGACCATAGCAAGTCATGAATTTTGTCTTACAAATATCTTCCTCTTTTATCCTTATTTGGTGATAATATGATTGTAGATCAATTTTTGAGAATGCAATATCACCCTTAACTTGATCAAATATATCATCAATTATTGGCAGCGAGTGCTTGTTCTTGACAATTAACTTATTCAATTGACTATAATCAATACAAAACCATAGAGTGCCATATCGATTTCTTACAAATAGCATGGGAGCACCTAGGGTGACACACTTTGGCGAATTTATCTCTTATCGAGCAACTCTGGAAACTGCATCTTAATATCTGTTAACTCACGGACACTCATGCGGTAAGGAGCCTTTGATACTAGGGTTGATCTTGCGATTAGTTAAATATTAAATTAATCTCCCTTTTTGGAGGCATCCCTAAATTTTATTCTAGAAACACATCTAAAAATGATTGAATAACCGGTATTTGTTCTAACTAAGTTATCTAATCCTTAGAATTAGTGTAACCTACTTACACAACATAAATTTCACAACCCTTCAAGATGAATTTGCTTAACTGATTAACTATGATGGGTCGTAGATTAATGGCCCTTTTGGTACCCTACATTTTTCTCTCACAATTTCATCAATGATGAAGATAATGGTATTATATGTAAAATTCACTAAGGACCAATGTCATTTTAACCAATCCATACCTATGATCACATCATAAGATCCTAGGGGCAATACATTTAAATTCACTTTAATCTGCTTCCATCGTATTTCAACATAAAAACCTTATACCTAGGTGGTATTATTGGCTTGATGGGGGCATAGAACCAGGTTCAAATGTGGTTGCACAAACCAACAAAACCCATTATTACTGGCCCTTTCAGAAACGATATAGTTTCGCAGACCAATGTCTCAACTGAGGTAATATAGGGGGATGCTAGAACCATATTTTTGCATCCAGAGGGACAATGGACTGTGACTTTAGGGATTTTCTTCCTTGGAAGAGCTTCACATAATATATATATATTAATTATGCAAACGCTTTTCAACACATATGTTTAAATTACTAACATATTTCACGATATTACTTAATCATGCATAAAAAAAGGTAAATAACCATAAACATATCTATGCTATGCAATTACAGATCGAAACCCTTACTTAGCATAGATATTCATAAAAAAAATAATGTAAAACACATCAACATAAACACAGATCTATCTCAACAAGTCTTTCATTAATGCTCAGATCCTTCTCATGCATTGAATTCCACCTTGTGCACTCAGCTGAAGACTTCCTAAGGTCTCTACGCACTCAACTCCAATCACCTTTCCTCTAACCCAAAACCACAAACTATGACTCAAAACAGTATTACACCCAATTGCATCTCATCAAGTCTATAATTTCTTGTTTTCCTTATGACTTCTATCCAGAATCCTTATATAGATTTTACATTTACAATACCATGGTCCGAAAACCATGGGTAGAGTTCAATGTTCACAAAATAATCCCATCCCATTACATAAGGGGTTGTGACCCACCCCAAAGCCCCTAAGAGTCAAAATGGACTTCGCATTGCGCGCTCCGCTCCTTGATCTCCAGAGTCTTCTCTAGCTCCTTTCATCTAGGGGTCCCATGTCCAACAGGCCCCCAACATAAAACTGTGACTCATCTTGAATCACAATGTTGGTGTGCCATCGATCTTTTATTTTATACCACTCAAATAATCCTTCAATGGTGGAACTGCTTCGGCACAATTCGTTTAAAAATATTTGACTTTGCTGAGTAGATTCTTTGTGACTATTGTGGCTGCCTTCTGCTCAAGCCCTCTCTATGTCTCGCACATTTTTTTTAGCTTCGTTTCTACAGTTTGGGAGAGTTGGCTGGTTTTATCTTCCTATGGCTTCATTCTGTTTGTATGTAGTTGCTCCCTCTTGCGCAACTCATCGACCTATTCCTGTAAAACTTTATTCTCTTGTAGAGGGGTAAACCGCTGCATCGGTGCTAAGATCTTGGAAGTTATCTTAATATTATCCATATGATCTAGCTTTTCATGCACTTTGGCCTCTATATTCTGCACCTGAGGTTCCTCCACCAAGGAGGCCCATACATCCATGACTTCACTGAATATTTTCACGCATTCTTGTATAAGAGACTCAATCTATTATGTTGCAGCTTTGAGCTCTGTTGCGCACTTCTCTCGGACTTCTAGTGGGGTGGACAGCTGCAATTGCATTTGCAGCTCAACTATTTTCATTTTCATTTATAAGCGCACTTCATCGACTTTAGTGTTACACAATTTTTTTTTCATCTAACCATTTACAATTAGATGGATTGAAATACACCATGTAAGACCAATTTTGCCATGCTATATTAATTTCACTAATAAACCATAGTTTATTAAGTTATTTCTAGTCTAAAAAATAAACCCCATGAGGAATAATAAAATAAATCCTTATTTATTTCATTTTCCTCTAGGAATAATTAAATAAACCATTGTTTAAATAATATTTCTGATCATATTTAACCCAATTAATGAGAAATAATGAGATAAATAATTGTTTATCTTATTATTCTCTAGGAATAATTAATTAAATCATTATTTAATTAATGTTCCTTGTTAAATTTGACTAAATCATTTAGGAATAATAAAATAAATCATTATTTGTTAAATTATTCGTTAAGCCTATCCTTGAAATGATAAATAAATAAATTATTTTTTGATTAATTTTAAATAAAGGGATTTAACAAATTTAAATTCCTTTTCCCTCCAACAAAATATTATATAATACTCCAAGCAGTTAGATCTAGATCTTGGTTAATAATATTTCATTATGCACCATTATCAAGGATAACTTAATATTTTGTTATAAATAGGAGGGTTTTCCATTCATTATAATTTACCTTTCATACTTTTATCATGTTCGGACTTTGATCCTCTTGTCATTGTCATACTTTGATTATTATTTTTTTTTTTTATCGAGCTCCCATTGAGTTGAACACGTCTTGGGTTTTCTACACCATTGAGAGAGAGAAACTTTGAAGCTGAAGCATTGAGGATAGCCAAGAACCCATCCCATTGAGCGGGATTGGTAACATCATTCTTTGTTCCCTTCCCATGTGTTAACATAATATAAAAATTACTTATAAATCTTGTCTTGTCCATTGGATATTTGGAGAAACTCTTATTTCATTTTACAATTTAGCTTCTTTTACTGCATAGATCTGGGTTTCTTTTACATTTTTTTCGACCATCTATTGCAGATGTAAATAAGTTAGATAACCATATTTGTTTTTAGGGTTGTTTTTCATGTGCAACTTAAGTGATCTCTTTTCGTACACTTGTGTTAAGAATTCAATCTAACACTTAGCTTCGAAGTCCTTCACTATTATCGTGAACTTGGCCACTTTCTCCTTTGTCGCAATTGCAGCCTAATGTATACATTATAAAAACAATATTTATATCATGGATTCAATCCGATCTAACAATGTACTAAATATAGATACTGAATCGCTTCTACAAATCAATTGAGAAAATTAAACAAAATTGCTAATGACATGAAGCAAAGAAAGAATCAAATCAAACCACAACACATATAATTTCCCGGGAAAATATTTCTGCTCAAAACCCCACTATCTTCTATTGTATATTCATCATGGAAACATGAAACAATTACAATACACTCTTCTCACAAGAGTCTCATGTACTCAGCTAATTGTCTCACATTGTCCTGGACAAAACTGACCAACACGTAGCCAATTCTAAACCTCTAAACAACTTGCCTTGCTTGCAAAATTCATGTGGAATGCAATCCCTATTCTTTAGGAATTTGGCCTTCCTTGACTGCGAAAGGATCACGGTCAATCCAATTAGTGTTTGGTTGCATGGGTGCAACCCAATAATCCTACAACTGATAGTTAATGTCCCTTTCACCTATGTCTCAACTAGGTCTCCACTGGAACTGACATGCATGCAGCTAATAATAGTAAATCATCAGTTTCATGTTAGATCAATTATTGTGAATTAAATAATATTTAATTCATTTAATCTCTCATTAGTGAAACAAACAGTTACAACTAGCACAACCGACTTTAAATCAATTAATTGAGTTAATTAATTACACATGCATTAAGCTAATGCACCAACTGCACTTCAAACTCTGTTACAACTAGAATCACTCTGCATGCCTCACCAACTACCCTCAACTTGAAATTCATGAGCTAACTAAGTTTATCACACTTAGTTAACTACTACAAGTGATTATCAGATAAGATTACATTTTATTGTCCATTTTAATTAAGGTCAAATTAAAATAAACACTGCACCAAATTTAGCCCACATGAGTGTAGGTGGTGCTAAGGCCTCCTCGTCCCACACTAGTTTACATGTTGCTTGGACCTCCTGGTCCCTGTAATATTCCAAAATGGAAAATATAGGAATATAGAACATATGCAACATTCCAAATAAAGCAAAACAAGAATATAGCACTAAAATCAGGAAAATGTCGGAAATATGCTGCAACTGAAATTTACATCAAGACATTATAACTATGAGCAGAAACAGCTGAGTCATATTATTATAAACAACAACAAATATGAATTTACATAGTGCTCCAAAGGAATGCACTCAAGCCACAAGATGGCTGAAATACACTAAAGAAACCAAGCACTAGAAATGTTGTGCTGCTACTGCTGCTACTGCTGGAAACTGTTACTACTGAGGAGAAGAACCATGTGTGGAAGGTTGTTAGAGTACTAAGAATAATCCAATATTTTCACCATAGATTCTACCCTGAAAACCCAAAAAAAACCCAGGAATATTTTGGCCATATTTTAACGATGGATTTTCAGCCCTTTTTGGGTTGTCCATTGCAACAACTCAGTAAAATAACGCAGTCATGGACTGGAACTGCAGTGTAGAGGATGATATCACCTTGGCCTGATGTCAAAATATTTCATGAAGCATATATACCTTCGTTATTGATCTCACAATGGAAAGAAAACTTCCTCCACTAAAGACAAGCTCAGAAATGGCCCAATGAAACCCTCTACTGCTGCAACCTGCAGCTCAGCACATAGCTAAACAGAATCCACGCTGCAGAAGAAAGTTGTAGCTTGGAAAAATTCCGGATTGTGGAAATTTAGTGCAATACTCTTCCTAGAGGCTCCTCAAGGAAATAGGTGGGATTCCCACTCAGGAACACCCTGTGCTAAACAACACTGCAATCTTAGCTAAACAGCTAAAGAGAGAAACAAGTCTAAACAGACCATCAAGAAAATAATAATCCAATAATATTCTCAATGGATGCCATCCTCTTCCTTATATAAGTTATGAGCTTTCTCACTCTTGGCCCCACTCATTAAAGGCACTACTTCCATACAAAGTATCTCCCTCCAAAATTGCGTTGTCCCTCATTGAATGTCCACTCCATCCATACCAGCGCTGTTGATTTGGTCAAAGTTGACCCATTCCACATACTTCATCCCTTGTTCACACATAGGGGAGCTTTATCCAACTCTTTTGATGCCCTCCATTCACATTTGGAGTGGTTTTATTTCTACTAAGAATATTTATGGGTCTTCCTACCCACTTATTCTTCTAACTAAGAAGCAATATCAAAATTTAATATTGCAATTAGCTGCATGCTAATTTAGGAATATTACAATCCTCCCATCCCAAATGTTGTTTGTCCTCAAGAAACTGCAAGGAAATAGCTGAAAAATGTAGGGAACCTTCATTCCCATGTGGAGCTCCAATCTCCAAGCCATCATCCATATAAAATGAATCATCTTCCAGAATGGTAATTCATAGAAAAACTCCTCCCAGATGAGAGGCTCCTCCCAAAGACATGAGTCAATCATATGGCTCCCTTCATAAAGAAACAAGTGATATAATGTACCAGCCATATAATGTCCCATGCTCCCCTTGAAGCATGAAGAAGTGTGGGAAGTTTCATTCCCAATGGACACATAAAACTAATGTGTCATCCCTCTAATCATGTCCCCAACAATAATAAGAACATCATCAACATATGGGCTCATAATCAAAGTCATGATAGCTACCATGTGTATTAATGGAGAAGGAAAATGGTCCCTCAAGTGCAGCCAGTCCATTTTTACTCCTAACTGCATTAGAATATGGCATGATGAGTGGTTTCCTAACCACTTTTTTTTTGCCCCAATCTCCTCACAAGCTTGGAGAAGGTGTATGGTGTATGGTGCAAATTGGGCATACCCTACATAAGAAATTATCTCCCCAAGATCTCCTAGGGAGTGGCCATCATCAATGCTGCTTATGGCCTCAACTAGACCATGAAGTCTAGAAGAAATATTGCCCCTTATTGGAGCAATTCCCTGCACATGAATGATAAGGAAATGCAAATACATAGTAAATGAATCATGATGTATAGAGATACAATCTTTACGATGTACTTGGTTTAAGCTAGTAAGGTGGCTCATAGGTGGGCCTCCTCTCACTCCCAATGAGAAAGGAAGTGGTTGTGATAAATCTACCAAAGAGTCATGTACCTACTCATCCTCCAAACAATTCATTCATCTCCTCATATGGTGGTGCATCTCCTCTTTTAAGCCTTCCCAAATGAATCCCTCCAGGATAGTACGGTATGATCTTATGAAACCAGTGGGTTTGGAGAACAAACCCTCATATGATGAACTAAGTAGTTTCTCCTTGAGCTTATAAGCTCTAGTAAAGAATATCCTACTCTAAAATAGATGACCCCATCTCTTAGTGCATATCTACCATCAGATAACTAGCCATCAAGAATCTTGTATAAAAAGAGATCCTTGGAGTATTCCACCAAAAATTAGGATCTCCAATAATGGTCAATGCTAAATAATGACAATGTTCTTGATCTATCATGTGAAGCACCTGTCATGTTGTTGCACTCTTCTTTGAAATATCCTATGCCAAAGTCATACACCAAGATGCTGCCATCTTGCCTCTGATGCTTCTCCTGCAGCTGCTCATGCTTTAGTGAAGGTGGAAGTTTTTGGAGGCTAGCCTTCCATGGGAAGCTATCACCTGTCAAAAATTTTGGGAGTTTGGCCAATGCAAGCATGAGTGGCCACCAACCTCTACCACACGTGGAAGGTTCTTCCCAATGTGGAAGTATCTTCTGATTCCCCAAAGCCATGGAGTGGTCTCCTTGCACCATGATAGTGCCATCCATCCCTAAAACATCTTCTCTCAGTGCAAGATGTTTGGTGAGAGTGGGTAGTATTGATATTGGGAGAATGTATCACTCCTCCTTGAGCCTACCCCAGACTCTCTGTGTTGTGTCAAGTCCTCTCAATTGTTTCATCTCTCCGGGATCTATGAGTGCTGCAACCAGATGTGAAGCATCTCTCATCATCTCCTGATCTGGTGGTCTCCCAGGTGGAATGCCTCCATGCAATGAGAGATCAATATCAAGAGTAGACTGCATATATGAGTGTACTACTTTGTCCTTACTCTCACTGTGCAAATCAATCTGGCTCTTCTGTGCATCAGCCTTTTGAAATAGATAGGGGTTTTTCCGCCTTATCATATGATGTTGGTCCTCCTCCCTATCTTCTTCTTCCATATTCAATATATCAAAATATATCAATGATGGCACATGTTGCTCATGGATTTTGCCCTGATATCTACATGTGAGATTCTTTGGAACTTCTTGTAAGGGCACAAGATTCCTCTCATTGGAGGAATTGCTCCATATTCCTCTCCATGAGGTACTAGATCTGCTCCTGATGTGACAGCACTATTACCTCTTGCCTTCTCTCCCCCTTCATCAGAAATGGGGGTTACCTCATCATCATTAAGAGGCTCTTTTTTTTATCCTCTTTTGAAAAGGATATCTCCATATCTTCCTTTTGAGAAGAGAGCTCTTCCTCAAGTGGGGATCTTGCCTCTAGCAAGGTTTTCTGCAAGTTTTTAACCCCCTCAATATTATTCTGAAATGGAGTTGGGTTTGTGGATCCTTCCAACTTATGCAAAGTTTTTGTTTGTTTAGGTTGCGCTAGCTCAACCAAGGAAGTTTCAGAATTTTTTACATCAAATCATTTCACTAACCTCCTAGTGAACTTTGCATAAGTAGATACATTTACATGATTCAAAGAAGAAGTTTCATAAAACCACCAAGCATAAGCCTTACCTTCAAGATGTAGCATTGTTACTCTAATGGCTTCATCTTCTGAAACTTGGCGATGCTGCAAATAGGTGTCTAGATCCTTCACCCAAGCCCTAGCTGTGAATCTAGGTGACCCATCAAAATTAGATATAAATAATCTACCCAAATCATGTTTCTTGCACCTCTTTCTTCTATTGTGATTACTAGGCATACTATTCTCCTTTTTCTTGCAAAACCCTTGGAAGTTTAGATGATCTTTGAACCTCTGAGATTGAGATTCATACTCTTAAATATAGTCACCAAGAGTCTCCTCCTTCGGTACCTCTCCTCATCCATCTCTCTTGATATGAACATAGGCATGGTAGAGAGTTGTAGATCTGATTGTGTGGCTGAATGCTCACACCCATAATATGAAGATCTAGAGCTTTTTTCATGTGAAAATATTTTTTAGGGATCTTCATGTATTTGCCTCCTAATTCCCTTCATTTCTCTATTAAGCTCATGCATAGTTTGGAGAAGAAGTTCTGAAACTTCTTTCCCTCCATTTCTCCAAATAATGGAGACTTGCCTTTGTCTCTTCTATGAGTCTTCTCCTTTCTGTGAGAAGCTTCTTCTTCTTCTTCTTCTGATAACATAGATGCAATGTCTTCACAAGCTGAGAAAATATTATGCTTCGATACCACTGTAATATTCCAAAATGGAAAAGACAAGAATATAGAACATATGCAATGTTCCAAACAAAGCAAAACGAGAATATAACACTAAAATATGGAAAATGTCGGAATTATGCTGCAACTGAGATTTACATCAAGACATTATAACTATGAGTAGAAATGGTTGATTCATATCATTATAAACAACAATAGATATGAATGTACACAATGCTCCAAAGGAATGCACTCAAGCCATAAGATGCTGAAATACACTAAAGAAACCAAACACTGGAAATGTTGTGCTGCTACTACTGCTGTTGTTGGAAACTACTACTACTGAGGAGAAGAACCATGCACGGAATATTGTTAGAGTGCTTAGAATAATCTAGGATTTTAACCATGGATGCTACTCAAAAAACCCAAAAAAACCCAGAAATGGTTTGGCCAGATTTTAAATTTGGAGTTTCGGCCCTTTTTGGGTTGCCCATTGCAAAAGCTCACTAAAATAACATAGTCATGGACAGGAAATCCACTGTAGGGGATGATATCACCTTGGAATGATTTCAAAATATGTCATGAAGCACATATACCTTCCTTAATAATATCCCAATGGAAATAACCCTTCCTCCACTGAAGACAAGCTCAGAAATGGCCCAATGAAACCCTCCACTGTTGCACCCTGCAACTCAGCACATATCTAAATATAATATGTGTTCTATAAGAAATTTGTAGCTTGGCCAAATGCTGGATTGTGTATATATAGTGCAATACTCTTCCTAGAGGCTCCTCAATTAAAGAGGTGGGATTGGCACTCGGGAGCACCTTATGCTAAACATCACTATAATCTTAGCTAAAGAGCTGAAGAGGGCAACAAGTCTAAATAGACCATCAAGAAAATAATAATCCAATCATATGCTCAATGGCTGCCATCCTCTTCCTTATATAAGTGATGAGCTTCCTCACCCTTGGCCCCACTCATTAAAGGCACTACTTCCATGCAAATGATCTCCCTCCAAAATTGCGTTGTCCCTCATTGAATGTCCACTCCATCCATACCAGCGCTGTTGATTTGGTCAAAGTTGACCCAGTGCACATGCTTCATCCCTTGTTCACACATAGGGGAGCTTTATCTAGCTCTTTTGATGCCATCCATTCAAATTTGGAGTGGTTTTATTCCTACTAAGAATATTTATGGGTCTTCCTACACACTTATTATTCTAACTAAGAAGCAAAATCAAAATTTAATATTCCAATTAGCTGCATGCTAATTGAGGAATATTACAGTCCCACACTAGTGTAGGTGCTTCTTGGACCTCCAGGTCCCACAGTATTGTAGGTGCTACAATTTCTTGTTGGAATTAAACACTCGCTCTCAACAATAAAGGGATTATCCTTCACCCCGATCCTCCCTCTATGGTATTTGAATTTTCTCCTGGTGAGCGCCTTCGTCAGAATATCTGCATCATGAAATTTTGATGGAATGTACTAAAGTAACATTATGTGCCTTTGCACACAATCTCTGAGATGGTGGTACTAGATGTCTATGTGCTGGGACGTATCATGAAACACAAGATTAACCAAGATTTTAATGCAACTCTAGTTATCACAATGTGTCACCGTCGGAGCTATTTGAGAAACAAACAAACCAACTAGGATCTTTCTCATCCAGATTACCTCACATGCAGCTTGAGTTGTTGCTATGTACCCTGCCTCTGCTAAGCTTCTTGCCACAAATCGTTGCTTCCTACCACAAATCGCTGCTCCCTGTTGTACCAGGAAACTCTTGTTGATCCTATGATGAAGATCCATCCTGATGTGCTCTTTATTTCTGATGGACTACCTGCCCAATTTTCAACTGTGAAGCCTTGAAGCTTCACTCCCTGTATCTGGTTGTACCATAATCCATACTCTGTAGTGCCCCAGAGAAATTTCAAGACATGCTCCCCTGCCTTCCAAAAGAGCTTGGTCAACTTAACCATATCTTGACTCAGTTGGTTCACTACATAGTAAATTCCTTTTCTGGTGTTCACCAATTACATTAGTCAACCTACTAACTTCCTGTAGACAGTAGAATCCACTACTCTAGAAGTATAATCCTCTTTCCTCCAATTTCCTAGAAGAGGAGTGTCCATGGGTTTACAACTCTCCATGTGAAACTTACCCAGTATCTCTTTGGCATACTTGCCTTGAGAAACAAAAAATTCACCATCCCACTCCCATATTTAGAAACCAAGGAAATAATGAAGGGGTCCCATGTCCTTCATTTCAAACTCCCTTGCAAGATCCTCCTTGCATGAATGTATCAGCTGCTCATCACCTGTCAAAATTAGATCATCAACATAAAGTACGATAATCAAGAGCTTACCAGGAACCACAATCTGGTACAGGTTTGCATCCGCTTCACTTTTGGTGAAGCCCAACCTGGTGAAATAGCTGTTAATCTGAGTGTACCAAGCACGAGGTGCTTGCTTCAACCTATACAATGCTCTCTTGATTCGACACACATGTGACTCACTATCAAGGATCTCAAAACCTTCTTGCTACTCTATTCACACTTATTCCTCAATAACTCCATTGAGAAACGTAATTTTGACATCCATATGATGAATGTGCCACCCCATCTGTGCTGAGAGTGCAAGGATAGGTCTAATGGAAGAGTACCTTGCAACTGGTGCAAAAGTCTCATCATAGTTGATCCCCTCAATCTGTGAAAATCCCCGGGCCACAAATCTGGCCTTGTACTTCTCCACACTCCCATCAGTAGCTTGCTTTACCTTGTAGATCCATCTAGATCCAACCACTGATTTACTGACTAGTTTTGGGAGAATCTCCCATGCACTGTTCTTAACAATGAAGTCATACTCCTCCACCATTGCATCAACCCAAATTGATTGTTGCACTGCATCATGAAAGGAAGATGGTTCTATCACAATACACTCGCTCATAAGAGCCATGTATCTAGTAAACCTTTCTGGAGACTGTCTCTGTCTACGCAGTGAAGTAGGGGCTCCTACATTCTCTGTTGCATCAAGTCTCAATCTATCAGCTACCATAGTGCGCCTTCTACCATTTCTGGTGGATGGCACTGCATGAGTGCTTTTTTCCACTCCATGATCCTCTGCATCTGGATCTTCCACATTTTGAGGCTCATCCTTTGGAACCAAGAGTTCCTCCTCTGCATGCAAATTAAGATCCCTCTCAAGGGACAATTGCATGGCTTTCTCCTCATGAAAATTTATATCCTGTCACACAAAAATCATTCTATTGTTTGGAAAATACACTCGATAGTTGTGGGGAGTATTAGTGTACCCAAAAAAAATCCCAATATCAGTTGTTGGTTCCAGCTTCTTCCCGGCGTCTTTGGTCACATCCACATAAACATCTGAGCCAAAAATATTAAAATGTGAAGCATCATGTTTCTTACCAGAAAAATACTCTTCTGGTGTACTCATGTCATGTATCTGATGAGGACAATGGTTCTGCACAAATACTGTTGTGTTTCATGCCTTCGTTCACAGATGCAACAGTAGGCCCTAATCATGGAACATCACTCTTGCTGCACCCACAATTGTTTTGTTCATTCTCTCTGCGACCCCACTCTGCTTTGGGTTAGGAGGCATAATTAGTTCTCTCCGAATTCATTCTTGCTACAGAAGTTATTGAATTCATTGGAGATGTATTCACCAGCATTGTCGCTCCTAAGAGCCTTCACATGATTCCCCGTGTCCTTCTCCACCAGTGCTTTTAACTCAAGAAAATTTGAGAACATATGATATTTCTTCTACATGAAGTATATCCAACACTTTCGAGAAAAGTCATCAACAAATATCACATAGTACTTATGCTTTTTTGTCTAAGCAGTAGAGAATTTTCCACACACGTCTCATTGAACTCTCTTAAGGATCCCTGAGGCTTGGTTCTCCTTCTCATGAAAGGTGGCCTTTGCATATTTTCTCATAGTACATCCCTTGCATGTGTCTGACTGCGCAAGTGTACCCTTGGGAAGACCCATAGAAATATTTTTCATTGCTTTTAAGGCTCTGTGGTGAAGATGGCCCAATCTTCGATGCCATAACTCACCCTCATTTCAGCTCACCACTTTGTATGCCTTACCCATCAATGTTGTGCAACCATATACATTAAGTTTATAGAGATTCTTAACTCGAATCCCGGTCTTCTTGGCTTGTCCTATTGTTTTGTATCACAGGAAATATTTTCCTTCAGTGAAAACAACATCATATCCTCTATCCTCCAACATTACAACTAAGACTAAATTTTTCTTCAAGCCTGGTACATGCATTACATCTTTTAATTGAAAGGGTTTACCTGAATTTCTCTGGAATGTAATGGTACCAATCCCGGTAGCACTATAGCTCCCATCATCACCCATTTCAATATGCATCTGGAGGTCCTTCTCCTCCAAGCTACTGAAAAGTTCTTTGTCTCCCATCATGTGAAAGGATGCAACACTATCCAAATACCACAATGATGCCATTACACTTAAAACCATGCATGCAATGAGCGAGAAGTCAAGCTCAAATTGCGAGGCCAAAGCCTCACCAACTGCAGATCCTGAAGCCCTCTTGTTCTTATTCTTTTCTGGACAATTAGTGGCATAATGCCCATGCTCATGACATTGAAAAAACTTCACTCTGGACATATCACTCTTCTTGCCGTCTTTATCGGACTTGGATTTGGAATGGAATTTCTTAAATTTCCTCTTCTTTGCCTTGGCAGCCAAAGCACAATCTTCTTCATCTTCATTCTGAGATGAAGATCTATCTTTGTTACTCTGTTTGTACTCTTCTTGCACCAAATCTGACGAAAGTCGTTCCCAATTTGGTAGCTTCTCCCTCCCATTGACAGAGTCCTAATAACTATGGAAACTCTTGGGAAGTCCTAGAAGAGCTATGCTCACAAAATCATCATCAACGACAGTAATTCCAATGCTCCCAAGCTCATCCCGACATTGGAAAAACTTTGCTAAATATTTTGGCATGGTTTCGCCTTGCTCCATATTGATCTTCCTAAGTTTATCTTTGAGTGCCAATTTCCTATGATCACTGCTACACTGAAATAGATCTGTCAAATATTTCCACATTGCATATGGTGTCGCTTTTCCATGGAGACTTGAGAAAATGTGGTCTCATACTCCCTCCAGTAAGATCCTCCTCACCTTTGCAACTTTGTTTTGCCATGCATCAAGATTTTCAGCATTTGTCACAACGGGTTTGGGAACATCATTTTCAATAAATTCCTTCAATCCATTGTCCTCCAATACTACCTCCATCCTGTATTTCCAATAAATATAGTTAGATCTTCCCTCGAGTGCATACTCCAATCTCAAGCCATTGAAAGCCATTTCGATCCTGAATCACCTGTAGCACTAAGAAAGTCTTCTGCAAATTCAAATTCTATTCAGTCACAAACTCAAGCTCTCCTCTGCTATTGAGATTTCATATGCTCTAATACCATGTAGTAATTATAAAAATAATATGTATATCATGGATTCAATCCGATCTAACAATGTACTAAAGCTAGATATTGAATTTCTTCTACAAATAAATTGTGGAAATTAAACACAATCGCCAATCACATGAAGCAAAGAAAGAATCAAATCAAACCAAAAAACAGATAATTTCCCAGGGAAAGCTTGCTGCTCAAAACCCCACTATCTTATATTGTACATTAATCATGGAAACATCAAATAATTACAATCCACTGTTCTCACAAGAGTCTCTTGTATTCAACTAATTGTCTCAGATGTCCCGGAAAAAACTGACTAACACTTAGCCAATTCTTAGCCTCTAAATAGGTTTCCTTTCTTGCACAATTCATGTGGAATGCAATCCATATTCTTTAGGAATTTTGGCCTTCCTTGACTGTGCAAGGATCATGGTTAATATAATGAGTGTTTGGTTGCATGGGTGCAACCCAATAATCCTACAACTGATAGTGAACATCCCTTTCATATTTGTCTCAAATGAGTCTCCACTGGAGCTGACATGCATGTAGCTAATAATAGTAAATCATCAGTTGCATGTTATATCACTCATTGTGAATTAAATAATATTTCATTCACTTGATCTCTCACTAGCGCAACAAACAATTACAACTAGCACAACTGAATTTAACTCAATTAACTGAGTTAACTAATTACACATGCATTAAACTAATGCACCAACTGCACTTCGAACTCTATTACAACTAGAATTACTCTGCATGCCTCACCAACTACCCTCAACCCGAAATTCATGAGTTAACTGAGTTTATCACACTTAGTTAACTATTACAAGTGATTATGAGATAAGATTACATTTTATTGTCCATTTTAATTAAGGGAAAATAAAAATAGACATTGCACAAAATTTAGCCCACACCAGTGTAGGTGCTGCTAAGACCTCTTGGTCCCACACTAGTGTAGGTGCTCCTTGGACCCCCTGGTCCCACACTAGTGTAGGTGCTAGAATTTCTTGTTGGAATTCACCACCTAAATTTGGAGCTATGGTATCTTACTGCAAGCCTTCAAGATAACTTCCTATAGCTTCTGTCTGTGCACAACCTCAGCATCACACTCTTGTATTCCAACTATTTCTCCTCGGCCATACTCTGTTGTTCCCCTTAAACATCTTAAATGAATATGAGAGCATGCCACTCTTTGATCTTCAATTATTTGTCAATACCCTGGTGGAACCCATGAAAAGCCTGGAGTGGCAGTGTGGCAAGATTCAAATTCACGTGTTTCCGTTTGACCTCCTGCTTCATATCCTTTGTAGTGTCGAAACATAATGTGCCTGAAAGAATCGGCACCATGCAGATATCAGTTGTTAGTGCTAGCTCATGTGTTGTCATGCTTGTGCTTGCTTTTACCCTGCTCACTTGAACCACACTCGCTTGTAGCCCACTCACTTGACTCATGATCTCTTGAACTCTGATTTTCAGAATGCAAAAGTGCTTTAGCCCCTTATGTACATCTACCAAAACCTTCTAGTATTTCTCTTCAATGTTTCCCCAGAAGTGTTATGTGAAATTCTCGACAATATCGCCTATCTCATCGAGGTCCCCTTCAGTAAGGACCATTGCCTCTGGGCCGAAAACTATCTTAATTCACCTTCTTCCTCGCCCCACCCTTATGTGGTTGTCGCATTTTGAGAGTAAAAGGGGAGGGGGGTCAGATGGATCCACGCTGATATCACCAACCAAGAGCATCAACCCCTCCTGTCTCTGGAATCTCCATCTTTGTCTGCAGCTCCACTTTAGTTTCTTTACCAGTCATGGATGTGACTTTCTTATCCTTCTTTCTCGTTGGTGTGGTTAGCTTCGCACCACCAATCCTTGATTGCTCTGTTCCATCAATATTTACTTCGATCATTAAAGTCCTAGTCCTCCATCCGCAGTTGGGGAACTTTTGCCAATAACTCTCCTTCAATTGGCACTTTGTCTAGAAATAAAGGTGTAAAGACCTTATATTTCACTATGTCGATATCCTTAGTAAGATTCTTAGCATCCAGCTTCTAGGGTGAAATATACAGAGGAAACCTAGATATAGGTTCGACCTACTCGACATATTTTCCTTTGGTACAAATTCATCTTCATCAGAATCAATCTCCATAATGTTCTTATATCGGTTTGGGGCCCCCTTACTCCGTTGTTCCTTAGGTATTTTCTTCTGGGGTGACTATCTTGTCACTGGATTTTGCGGCTTCTTAGATGATGTTGTTCTTACAGACGTCTACTGCCTAGGTGACCTCAGCCATGTGACAGTTGTTGGCGGGGTAGCCGTCATTGTGGTGTGTAAACCTAGCCATATTGTGTGGTTGGGCCCTGCCTTGATTAATACTTCTCTTAATGCATCGAAAGTGTAATCCAACATGTAATAGCTTGATCAATGCTCTTGTAGACAACAACTCTCACATCTAAATCTTAGCACACAAAGTGCTTGAATGGGGAGTGGGATCCCTAATTTATAGCGAAATTCAAATTCAAACTTCATCAAATCGTTCAGATACTCCTCATAAATGTTGATTTCATTGTAGATCCACCCATATATTCCCATTAAATGCAACCCTCCCACTACTTTTAATGGCCAACTCATTTTCCAATCAACTGTTATTGTTCCAACAATCACTTTTTGGATGAACTACGGTAGACTCACCCCTTCAGTGAAGTCCTGCCTCCCTTGGCGCATCAATTTTTCGTTGCACCTACTTTCATTCTGTCGTGCACTACGTCTACTTCAATTGAGCCACCCTTTAGCATAATCATTGATATTCCTCTATGCTTGGGCAAGTAACTTGCCCATAGATGTTCTCCCCCAACACAGACTTGTTCAACATGTATTTCCAAGCGAATTGTTTATATAATTTTCGAGCTTGTTCCAATTGCGCAACCGAATCAGGATTTACCAACGTTCTTGGCTCCTTGGTAATTCATAATGCTCCTACTTTGACTTCTTTAAGAGCCTCATTAATACAGTCCCATCCTTCAATGAATCTGTAAGTTAAAAATAATCCTTCCATCATCTCATCCCAATCCGTAGTGCCATGTCACAACTCTGTTTCAAGATACCATTGTTGAGGTATCATATCCAAGGAATGAAAGAACTTGTGTGCCCACTCTGGTTGAGGTTTTTCACCCCAAGCTGTGGTCTAGCGAGATAAATGATTGCAAGGATCTTTCTAACCATCATACTTATCCGCGATCTTCGTGTCTACATGACGAAACCTCAACCTTATTAAATTTTCATAACTCCTTCCATCCTCCTAAAATTTCTTTGTGCGTGCCCCACAATCGAGCTGGGGTGGACCTCAATTCAAAGTCCAAAGCTTCGTATCTTTGATTCCGAGACACCTTTTTCTCATTTTTTTTCTAGAAACAAAACAGCATTCCCCATTCCATCATAAAAAAGTAAGTCACGCACTTCCAACCTGACACAATGTAGAGATTTGATAACTTTGTTATATCACTTAGTAGTTACATCATGCAAGATATTTTGCCAATGCTCTAGCACTTCATCAGAGTCTCCACGAACTCAGCTGCATGAGCCTTTAATCTAACCCAAAACCACATACTTTAACTCAAAACAGTCTTACATCCAAATGCATCTCATCAATTCTATGATTTCTTTTCTGCCTTATGACTTCTATCTATAATCCTTATATATATTTTACATTTACAATACCATGGTCTGAAAACCATGGCTGAATTTCAGCGTTCACAAAATAATCTCATCCCATTATATAGTAAGGGGCTTTGACACACTCCAAAGGCCCTCAGACTTAAAATGGACTCCATGCTGTGCGCTCCACTCCTTTATCTGCAGAGTCTTCTCTAACTTCTTTCATTGAGGGGTCCCATGTCCAACATGCCCCCAACATAAAACTTTCACTTGTCCCGAGTCACAATGCTGATGCATCATCGATCTTTGATTTGATGCCTCTCAAGGCATCCTTCAATGGAGGAACCACTTTGGCGCACTAGTTTCTTTCCAAGTTCTTGAACCTCTCTCGCTTGAGCCACACTTTCCTGAAGCTCGCTCGCTTAACTCATGATCACATGAACCTACAACTAATATATAGTATTATGTCCTCTATCATCTTCGAGGTGCATTAAGACTCTACATCGGCCATATAGTCATTGAAAACTTCGAGGGATGAAATTGTCTTTATAAAACTTCATTCGGCTTCCATTAATACAACCGGGGAATAATTCTATATTCAACTTTATGAGTTGAACTATGCCTCCTTCCGACACATTTGTGATGAAGTAAGGACCCAACCAGTGCATATGCAGCTTTCCCAGGAACTTCACAAACCTACTCCCAGATAAAAGAACTAGTTCTCCTTCCTTGAACATATTTTTCCTAATATGTCGGCCATGCCAAGCCTTGTCCCTCTCATTTTGAACCTACTTATGAAACCTGACAATGAAGTGATCCTCTTCCAGCTCGAGTAGTTGCACTAGTCTCTCCTCCATAATGTTGGTATCCACCATATTCGTGACTGTTACGATGTGAAGAGTAGGTAAAATATACTCCATCGACATCACTGCTTCCAGGACATATACTAATCGAAACAGGCTCTGGCTTGTCAGCTTCTTGGAGGTAGTTCTATAGGCCCATAAAACTGTGCAGATCTTAGTTATTTCTGTTAATGTTGCACACCTTTGTGAGCGAATTCTATAGTATTTTTTTGAAGGATCAATTGTGACGTTCCCTTCAAGGTGATATGGCGTGCTCTTTTGGTGACCCACTTGGAATTCTTTGGTCACGTCTTTAATAGTGTTATTCAGAAAATGTGTACCCTTGTCGCTCATCAGGATTTTTGGACATCCAAATCGTGACACAATATGCTCGAAAATGAAATTTCCCCCCGTGTCTATAGTAAATGTCTTCATTGGTTGTGCCTTATCCCATTGAGTGAGGTAATCAGTCGCAGTAATAATCTACCGCACACCCGTTTTCTTTCCTGGCGGATCAATTGGTCCCACAAAGTCAGCAACCCATTTATCGAAAGCCTGCAACATAATTTCGGGGTGAAATAATATTTCATCTCTTTACGAATTTCTTCTAGTCCTCTTACAAAAAATTCATGTGCTACAATTCTCCTTCAAATCTTTATGTACCATAGGCCACCATAATCCAACGTGAAGAATCTTCTGCGCAATAGCTTTTCATTCATAGTAACCTCCAGCCACTTTTCCATCTGCTTCAACCAGTATTTTGTGTTGTTCTTTCTTAGGAACATATCTTCGCAGAATCTCATCTTGCCCCCATTTTATGTAAATGTACTACCATCATAGTAAAATATGCCACCCAAACGACCAACTCTTCTACTACGTTGTGTACTCCACAGGTGCGATTCCCATTGAGATAAAAATGATATCTAGGAGATTTTCATCTGCAAACTTGATAACGAACAACTACGCAACATAACCATTTTTTTGATTTATGGGTCCTAGACTGAGGTTCAAATGTGGCTACGTGAATAAACAAAACCCACTATTACTGGCCCTTTCGGCAATGATATGCTTGCGCGGATTGAAGTCTCACCCGAGGTAATATAGGAGGATTCTAGAACTAAGTTTCTACATCTAGAGGGAAAGTGAATTGTGGATTTAGGGATTTTCTTCCTTAGTAGAGCTTCGCTAAATAAATATATTAATTATACAAGCATTCTTCAACACATATGTTTAACTTATTAGAAGATTGCACGATATTACTTAATCATTCATAAAATAAGGTAAATAACCATAAACATAAATAAGCTATGAAATTACATATAGAAAACCTTACTTAGCACATATATTCATAAACAAAAAATAATGTAAAACGCATCAACAGGAACACAGATCTATCTCAACGTGTCTTTCATTATTTCTCGGATCCTTCTCATACATTCACTTCCACCCTACGCACTCAGTTATAGACTTCCTAAGGTCTCCATGCACTCAATTTCAAGAGCCTTTCGTCTAACCCAAAACCACAGAGTCTGACTTAAACAATATTACATCTAATTCATCTCACCAAGTCTATCATTTCTTCTCTGACTTATGAATTCTAGCTAGCTACTTATATAGATTCTACATTTAGAATAACATGGTCCAAAAACCATGCGTGGAGTTCAACGTTCACAAAATAATCCCATCTCATTACACAATAAGGGGCTTTGACCCACCCCAAAGCCCCTAGGACTCAAAATGGACTCCGTTCATCCCACTCTGGTCCTTGATCTACGAATTATTCTCTAACTTCTTTCATCGAGGGGTCCCATGTTGAACAAGCCACCCTTCTTTTTTCCCAAGTTGCAAATTGAACTAACAACAAACTCTTAAATTTAACACTTTGTAAAAGATATAATACAACTATTATTGGACTGACATGGCTTAAAATCACACCTGGTTATATTAAAATAAAGAAAAATCAGTTAGTTATAATACTTTCAAATTCCACCATTGTAGGTTGGTATTTAGCCTAAAGATCCTCTAAGGAAACATTAATCATTGGGATTCTTCTCGCCACCTCCCCTATTTTCGAAGATTCTTGAACTAAAGGAAATAATAAAAATAAAAAATAAAATTTAATAGAATCTGAGACATGATGAAAAGGCTTCTGAAACCCTAATGTATTATATCTCAGACAAAAATAATGATAATCATACAATATATAAATACATCAAGAGTATGTCTCGCGATAGTGCATATATCTGGAAGATTTGATGATGTTAACTCGCCAATTTGTTGAGTTTTTCAAAACTTTTAATCTGACAATCATCTTCAATTCCATTATCATTTTGCCCCTTCGTTAGCTGAAAGGATAGATAACATGTCGTTTTGTTGAAAAAAATGACCTTTTGACTTTTGAACTCACCCCCTTATGGTGTAGGAGAGTTTCTCGTGTTCAATTCTTCAGGAAACTTTATCTTTACCTATGTATCAAGTAGATTGTAGGCCTTATGTAGTTTCTTCATGTCTAGATCCCATTTCCAATAGTTTATCCAAGCGTGATTATATAACAATTTATTATTCTTCTTCATTCTGCATTTCTCTAATAGATGGTTTTTATTCCCACAATGAAGACAAGGATAGAGGTCAAAAAATTTAATCCCCATATGACCATTTTTCTTACAATGGTTAGACTTAATAATGTTCTCTGTATTTTATATAAAAATTTCACTTACAAACTGCAGTGGTTTTTAGAAAATGAGGAACATATAAAAACTTTTCTTTGTTGTATCCCAAGGCATATCGATCCTTGTTGAAATGAATTTATTCCCTAGGTCCGATCACCCTCTTGGAAATATCATTTTCTCGTTGTTATTCACACCTAGTACCATTGCTGATATTCTTTTCTTGGTTCATTAACTCATTTGTATCACATTGAGCATCAATCATCTCTATTAAAAATTCATTGGTATCACATGCTACATCAAAATTTTCAATTAGATCTTCAATAGAACTAGTTGCATCATTTTCATTTAGTAGCACAACTTGTTGGATGGGATCATCTTTGTCACAAATTTCATCAACACATTGAATGAGGTCATCTATTTCAAAAATTTCTTTTGTTTTTTTTGGATGAGGTCTTCTATGTCACAAACTGCATCTATAATTTCTGTACATCTTGCATCAATTAGATCTTGTTTTTCACTCAATTTTATTTGGAGTGAATTAATCAATTTGTATTTCATATCTAGTTCATTTTGAAGATCATTTGTTGCTTCTAATGTGCTAGTCATATGATTTATTATGTTTTGGATTTTCTTTAACTTCCATGCAAGTACTTCTATTTTTTTGTGCAATTCATGATTACACCCTTTCAATTATTTAATTTATAGCTCTTCACTTTGAGACGTTTTCCTCCTTTACCCATTTTGGTGCTTCACACGCTCACTTGTACTCACTTTTTTTATTATCATGCTTGCTTTATTTTATTTTATCTTAGGGTGTCAGGTACTACCAAAAATGCACACAAATTAATGAATTCTTATTTGACTATTAAGAAATCATCCTCAATCAATTTTCTTAATGGTTGGTTTAGGGTGACGGGCTCCACTAATCATGCACCCAATTACAATCAGTGACTCTTAGCTTGAATTGTACTTTGACTTGATTGAGTTTGAATATTTACTCACTTACATTACAAGTGAATTTAAGTCTCAACGCTTCATTAAAAATGACTTCAACTTTGTCTCTGACATCAAACTCTCAAGAAATTTTATTAAATGACACTTTATAGAATTTTCAGATTGGGAGTATTCAAAGTTCTGGTGTCAAAGCAACAAATATATGGCTTCATAAAAATGCACTTCCTCTTCGACTCAATGCTTTTTCCATGTGTATGTAGTATCCTCTATGTATGAGGATGCTTATTCTATTGCGGGCGAGAGATAGGTGTTGGAATTAGAATTACACCAACTCAGGTATCTAATATGACTCCTATCTCTCTATTGAATCAAACCAACATGTTCGAAACACATTTATAAAAATTTCTGTTATATAGATAAATCCTCTCTCTGGAAAGAGATGATCCCTCTAGCCCTAGAGTGGGTCTAGAAACAAGGGAACATGCTAACACCTACTTTCCTATAAAATAAATGAAACATATATCGAAAGAGATGGCCTACCTCAATCTGATGCTGACATGTTGCTCTTCGTCGAAGCTCCTTGATCCTTCGCTTTTCTAGAGCTTGATCTCCGCTGCTACCAGTGTTCAATTACCTGCAGAAGTGACCAAGAAAAAACAAGAAGCATACAAATACAAGATACATATATAGATATAACCTATCAAACTGATCAAGGAATGTCAAAATTCTTAATCATAAACATGAACAAGAATGGAAAATAAATATTAGTCGTATCATATTATAAATAGAAGAGGAGTTACAACCCGCGCCTTGATGTCGAAGCTCTCGTTCAGCGGGTCCGGATCTGGGAACATCTCCAAAGCACTCGTTTCAACTCAATGTGGGAAGGCTGATGACTCAACTCTCTCCTTCAAAGCTTATGGAAATCTTCAAACCTCTCTCTTCTATGCTCTATTATGTTCTAACTAGCAGAGGTATTGGAGGCTGATGAATTTATAGAGATGGAGGAGGGGACATGGATCCACTTATGATGGGAAAATGGCTTATCTCTTTGGGAGGGTCCTCTTTTGTAGGAACAAGAGTCCCAAGGGAGGAATCTTGGCCATATCTTGACCAACACACATCTAGCTCCACACCCTCGAAGCTTCTAGGGCATGAAGCTTCGTTTCCTTTTTTAAAAATATTCTAGAAGTGGATCGACGTGGGTGTGATGTCCATAATAGCACTAATCGGCACTACTAGCAAGCTTAGGATGGGTCATCGGCACTCATGAGACATAGAGAGGTCACGTTGCTCCAAAAACATGGGTTTTTTAAGGAGCTACTCCATGAATGATCAACAGAGAGTTTGTTCTTCAGACTGTAAGGGATGCAATGGCATATTTTCATGATGGAAAAAGGTACATAGGGGTCAATATTAGATTCTTATAGGATTTAGGAAGAGGTAGTTTAGGGAAAGTGACAAAATGTTGTGTAACACTTTCATACCATTGTTTTTTTGTTTGTCACTAACCGTTGATAAAGTGACAACATTGTCATTATTTCAATACATAGGTCTTCACATCATCGTCAACGTCCATCACACCCACTTACACCACTGAAAAATACTACTACAATGGTCCTAATGCTACCCGGAGGAGATTCTACTGCCCCATGAAGAATGGGAGAAGGAAAGTGATTGCTAGGAATAGGCCTAGTCTACTCCAATCCCTGACGATGACGATTCTTCCTTTAGTCAGTTCTGTGTTTTTCTGACCACTCCAAATAAATGTTAATAATTTTTTGATGCATGTAAAACAAAATCTATCCAAAAATTTGACATCATCACTGCTCTGGAAAAATGCAATTTATCTAAAAAAATATGGCTATCTCTCTCTCATAACAAACAAGAAAACTCAATGGATTCTGGAAACACCCCACCATTGGAAGCAACATGACCTATCCATGGCATGGTTGATAAAAATATCAAACCAAAATCCATCAAAACAAAACCCTGTGTAAAACCCACTTCTCAATAAAATGTCACAAATCTGCACGGAAAAAAATAAATGTGACTGCACCTTTCTCAATGCAATTTCTAGGTATTATTGGACCAATTCAGGAATAAAATCATATTTTCCATGTTTTCACGTGTTGCGTTCAATATGGATGTAATGATAGATCTTAATTTGCTAAAAAAACCAAATTTTTTCCCACCTGTCACGCAAGATAATTCCCCAAAAAATGTAAGAAATGTTTCCCAGGTATTTATATGAGAAATTTTGGCCTGCTTAGCAAGTGAGGAATGCGCTTAGATTACAAGGAGTTTTGGCATATCCCCATAAATATATGAACAATTCAGCTCCAATTTTGAAACGAATTTAGACCCTTGAGATAAGAATGAATACTGAGATAATTCAAACTTTAATATGAAGAGATTCGACCTTGTCAAGGAATAACTCGACCTGCAATGTGGATACGAATTTTTGCCTTCAAATGATAAATTGACCACCAAGAAATGAATCAATTCTTCCTCCATTTCTGAATTAACTTCCCACTTCTGAACCCAAAAAAAATGAGGTGATATTCCATTATGGTTTTAGGAAGAGATCTGCTGCAAAACATTCAAACCATGGATACTTTCCTTAGTCTTAACATATAAATTTGTGCTCACGATATGTACCTCAAAATTTCAATTATTTCCTCCATCTCTACACATCAGATCACACCATTTCTCAACCTTTTTCACATTTCTATCCATTACAATGTACTGCATCTTTGATTTTGACATTGCCCAACCATGATCTTCTATCATATGTACTTCTTCCAACTGAGTTCAGCATAATGCAATGTTATTTAAATGCGCTAAAACCAAAATTTAAAGCTAAAACAAGTGATTGTATAATCACCAATTAACATTGCTTCACCCTTGATCTCTCCAACATTGAGAATTTGTTGGACAATAAAACCATTCAAAGGTAACCCAACTGCACCACTCTTGAGAAAATATGCCACCATCCAAGTTATTAATTATATAATCTATTTTAAACAACTAATATTTTCCCTCAATTTTGAGGAGAAAGAAATATCGTTTATGATCTATAGAAAAAAAAATAGTCGCTTGACCACAAGAAACAATTGTACCCTGAAAAAAATATGGCTATAAACTCCAAACACTCAATGAACGAATGGATATAGAGGACTATGCAATCTCTCCAATGCAATATGCTCCACGTTCTTGAATGCATTTCATACACAGGTATTTAAAATCTGCTCATGCTCCATGATGGTGGCTCCCTACATGCAACACAAAACTTCAATATTACTCCTTTTTATTAGATGCAACTATCGATCAACCAATCCAACAACAATATAGCCCATAGCAAGGTTACCTCTTACGCCAAATTTAACCATTATGCATAGTATTTCTTCAAAAGAATCAATGGAGAATATACAGTGGAATTGCTTATTAACCAAATTCCGCAACGGGTTGGAATAAAATATCTGATGGATATCTTCTTAAAATCCCCTTTCTGTCAAAAAGGATCTCGACACCATGATTGTGGATCAACACGAGAATCAACACTACACTCATTCATTCGTCGATACACTCAACGTTGGTATACATGTTCAATGCCGAGAACATATACAAGCATGCACTACACTTACCCTAGCGATCAAGTATTATGCTACTGACTTTGATACCAAATAAAGGAATTAATAAAAATAAAAACTAAAATTTAGAGAGACTGAGACATAGGAACAAATGCTTCTGAAGCCTTAATGTACTGTATCTCAAATAAAAATGATGATAATCATACAATATATAAATACATCAATAGTATGTCTCACGATAGTGCATCTATATTGAACACACAATCACTTTGGTTGAGTAAATATCTCAACCATACACTAATCTAGGAGCCTAACTAGTTGGAGAGAATATATCAACCATCTAGACCTAAAAAAACTCCCAAGTTTGAGGAACAATCTCATTCTAGAATAGACACGTAGGAATAAATCCAAGTTTTATAATTTTAATTATTTTGAATATTTTGGACTTATTCATTATTTTATGTGAGAGTGAGGCTAACATGAAAATGTTAGCTAGCTTTGTTTTGTACGATGATGATAATTTTTATAATATTTGGATTCCCCATAACCCAAACATTGCAAGGGTGGTTTATGTGACTTGACAAGTTATGGCTTAATTGATGCCTCAACTTCCCCAGCTTAATTATGTATTATGGGATTTTGTTGATTCCATCCTCAAGGTCCATTTGAATGTTTTCTATGTGTAGTAATGACTCCAACAAGCTTAATACCCGTATTATTTTGGAAGTTTTTCTGCCAATTTTTATTTGGCCACCCTCTTCCACTTTCCCCTTTTTTCTTCATCTGCTCGTAGTATATTTGAGCTTTTCGAATAATTCCATCCATCATCTTGGGGTTGTCAAATTATAAACATTCCTTCATGAATACTGGTAAACTACTAATAAAATGTTGCGCCTTAGCTTTCTCTTAAGGAATATAGGGAACATATCTCAGCAAGGCAGTAAACTTAATTACAAACTCATCCATAGACTGTTGTCCTAATTTTAGTTCATGAAATTCCTTTTCCTTCTCATCATAGAAAAATTGTGTGAAATATTTATCTTTAAAACACTTTTACAAGTTGTCCGAAGTCATCTCTTGTTCATTAATCCCTTGAACAATTTAATTTCCTCCCACCATAAGGTGGTTTTACCCTACAGTTGGTAGATCACGAATATGGCCTTAAGATTGTCATCATATCCATATATTTAAAAGTATTTCTTCATATTGATTAACGAGCCTTTAGAAACATCCTCCAATTCTCCACCAATGGTCAAGGATTTTATTTTTTTGAATTCTCCTTGCAGTTCTATCTTTTGCCTCTTAATTCCCCTTCCACCCAAGGAATTTTCAGATTCCCCCTTATTATCGATTCTACCTCGCTCAACCTCTAGGTGATCCTATATTAGCTGATGCATCTAAAATCTATTTCCATCTTTCAAACTGGGATTTGGTTTTCTTTAATTTTTTTTTTTCTTTTCTATATGAGAATTTTTTCATAATTCTATCATGTTCCAATCTCAACCTTTCAATATAATCTCTTAAGTTTGTAATTTTCTCTCGTAGTTACTGAGCTATATCTAAAAAAAACATATTTGCATTGTGAGCCTCTCTTTCAAACCGAACCCACATTTCTGGATTGGTTTTTGTGTGAGGCACATGTACCATTCTTATTGATGGTCTTCAGGGCAGAGTGGTTCTATCTCCTCTCTTCATACTGCTTGCTTGCTCTGTGCATAATTAATATTTTTTTCAAGGTTGAAAACATCGCGATTTAATCACGAGTTTTTCAACAAAACGATTAAAGCGGCGATGTTTTGCACGATTTTTTGAAAAAATTCCTAATCGGGAAAAAATCTCGATTTTTTTGGTAAAAATCGTGGGCCCATCAAACAACAACCCTATAAGTTCAAAAATCGATTTTTTTTTTGTCATTTTTGCAACCCTTTCATTTTCCTAACACACCCTGTTGGCAGTTAATGGTAATGTTAAATTCTTAAAGTAAAAGGATTTCATCCTTTTACTTAAATTTTTAACATTACCATGAAATGACTCAGGATGTTTAAGAGTGGTTTTGACCTCATTGGATTTCATATGGAGAAACTAGAATTTACGATTTCACTCAAAATTCAGTAGACTTAATGGTTTTCAGGGTTTGATGGTTTGGGGATTTGCATTGTTTCCATTTAATTTTATTATGTGTAAGGGTATGAGATTGGCATTTGATCAAGAGTATAAAGTCCTTTAAGAACCTTGATGTTGGTGGCATTGATTGTTGAACTTTGTTGATGTTGGTGGTATTGATTGTTGAACTCCCCTACTGTGGCCTTAACAAGAATGTACCCTTCACTCAAAGGAAAACAACTGGTTAGGCATGTTAATATTTTTCTACCGCATTTTAAGGTTGAGGAGACGAACCCTTCACTCAAACAAAAATCATTGGTTAGGCATGTTAAAATTTTTCAATTTCTATCATGTTATAAGGTTGAGCAATCCAAGTCTGAAGACTTTGAGCTAGATGATGTTTATGTATCTCTTGTTGATGATCCCATTTCTAGTAGCGATGAATGAATGATGAGTTTCATGAGGAGGAGGAGGAGGAGAAACAAAAGGAGGAGGAGGTGACACCACCTACCCTTGCTACCGGTAGAGGATGTGGTCTACCTCCTTTAGCTCCTGGTGCTTTAGGATCTGGAGCACAACAGAATCCATTGCCAGCCCCGCCAGCTTCTTCGTCTAGAGGGAAAGTTGTTACATTTTCTCGCAAGAGGGGCAGAGGAAATCAGTAGTATAGGTTATTTGGTGCATTCCTTTGTATATAAAATTATGACTCATGATATGAGATACATTATTATATTTTTTGTTGATATTTTGAGGTTGAGTTGAGACTCAGGACTTAGTATTCAGGACATGATTCACTATTATGTGTGATGTAGCACTAGACATGATATTACACATCTTATATATTAGTTTTTTTTTTCATATTTATGTGTCAATGCATTTATTTTATGTTGTGGGTGCTTTAGATATTAAAAAAGTTGAAAAAAAATGAATATTTTTCTATGTGCCGATTTTTTCCCGATTTTTACGATTTTTTCTGATTTTTTCCCCTCGCCGATTTAATCCCACGATGTTTGCAACCTTGACTTTTTTATTCCTCAATTAACCAGACAGTCCACTCTAATATGATAACGTGTATAAAGCAGTAAATTTTTTTTTTAACCTTCACTTATCGATTTTACTTTATATTTATTGTAGTTAACTTACCTAGCTCAATTCATATTCCAATAACATGGTAACACAATTATTTACAATTTACAAAGAATGGCATGCCACTAAATTAGTTAGCGGTTAGACCATCACCACATGTTAATAATTTGGATTATGTATTTTTGAATCAATGTTCACATTAATTTTCTTTTAACTCATCTCTCACCCGATGACTCTGAATCTCGAGGGTACACATGCAGTTAATCTTTTGTTTGTCCTCTGAGACATCTAGCATGCATCTACCATTTATCACCATAACGCTTGATCCAATGGTGCAGGACATCGAAGGCAAATTAAGGTTAACCAATTCACCCTTTCTCCTGCCAACTACTCGGTCGTTATGTTTCTCCTCGTATGTGTTCATCGCTCTACAACCTACTCAACTCTTTGAGGGTTTTCCTTCTCATCTCAATGAGTTTCAGGTATCCTATACTCCTTTCTAGTTACACCGATAGGCGTAACCCCCTGTCGGAGGTAGGCTCTTTTGTGATTATGCTAATTAATCTTTTCAATCTGATGGTCTAGATTGAAAGATGCCGGCATATTCTGGTCGTCGCCACTAAATCAATGGATGAAATTCAAAACGGTAAGTTCCTTGCATATCTAAATCAGGGGTTTAAACCATACTTAAATTAATTTTTTACAAAACAAGATTAAAAATTTACTGTGGCCTTTCTTGAGCGCCACCTATCAAATTAAGAAATCCTCCCATCCCATAACCACCACATTGACAACATTCTTGGACGTCTGGGGATCTACCATAACCATGTTGATTGGCACGTTTCTTGTCTGCTTGTCTGCTTGTGTGCTCGTAGACATGTGGCGATCGGGAATTTAACATCACATGAGAAGCGGGCGAGTGGGAGGAGAAGCGTTGAAGCATTCCAACGTAGCAGACGAGTGGGAGGAGAAGCGTTCCATTGTAGCAGTGGTAGACATGTGGTTGGCGATCCGGAATTTAACAAGTGGCCGAGTGGGAGGAGAAGCGTTCCATTGAAGCGTTCCAACGTAGCAGTCGAGTGGGAGGAGAAGCGTTACATTGTAGCAGTCGTAGACATGTGGCTGGCGATCTGGAATTTAACAAGTGGCCGAGTGGGAGGAGAAGCATTCCATTGTAGCAGTCGTAGACATGTGGCTGGCGATCCGGAATTTCACAAGTGGGCGAGTGGGAGGATAAGTGTTCACACGAAACATTAACCCTAACAATCGGCATCGAATGGCCAAATCAGTTTCAGAATATTATGGAAATTTGATGGGTATGTTTAACTCTTATATCTTTCAACGTTTGTGTCATTGTCGTTCGTTTCATTGGAGCGCGGGTTGCAGAGTACCAGTGTGCAAGCTTTCAGAGTATTTGGAGCGCGGGTTACAGAATATTTGGAGCGCGGGTTGCAGAGTACCAGTGTGCAAGCTTTCAGAGTATTTGGAGCGTGGGTTACAGAGTTGAAGCGTTTATTACAGGTTTGAAATTGCCACGATACGTTATCGTGTACTTTGCAATTAGCAATATCGTTATGCCAAAATGGTTTTTTTATTGAAATGCTCTTAAATATATACTTTATGTTAAACAATAATTTCACATATATCCTTTTGTAATCATTAAGATATGCATATCAGACGGATCTACGTTAAAAGACATATTTAAACTGTAGATATGTAAACCTAAGTACAATGTTCACTACAATACAGGAAAAAGCTAAGAATCTCTCATGCTTTATTATTTAATGTCTCCTGCTACATGTTTCCGTCAAAAACCTAATGATCTTTCAAAGCTTAGGTACACTGTTTATTCGCGTTATAGAAATCGATCCGTAAACTCTACCCCTCCATGACAGTTTCTTTTGCGAAATTACTTTTACGCATCTCTCATTTCTGAATTACTAAGTTTATGATCATTATTGATCATCCACAACGTTGGAAAATCATCGGTCTGACGTTATAGAAATAGATCTCGACGCAAACTCTTCCATTTCATGTAAACAGAAATACCTAACGAGATTATCATAATCAAAAGTTTTCAGCAAATCTCTAATCCTTGTTATATGAACATTAATCTTTTCAATTAATTGTAATGAAAATCTTGGAAATATTTACTCCTTAGTGTATAAACATTTTCTCAATTAAGTATCGTGGAACTAAAGTTCCAATTTCTCAAATAAGAATAAGCACAACAAGAAAAGGTTTAGATTGATCGAAATGAGGTTTTAAAATCTGAAACCGACTGCACGTAATTTTTGTAGGAGACTATGCAGTGAGGACCAACCAAGGGTTGCATTCAGTTTACTTGCGTGCAATGCCAGATCCATTTGGACTTTTCAGTACACTGTCAATTATATATAGCAGCTTATGATTACATTAAGTATATTTTAAGTCATATCTAAATTGTTATTGTTTCTCTTTCTCAAATAAGAATAAGCACAGCAAGAAAAGGTTTAGATTGATCGAAATGAGGTTTTAAAATCTGAAACCGACTGCACGTAATTTTTGTAGGAGACTATGCAGTGAGTACCAACCAAGGGTTGCATTCAGGTTACTTGCGTGCAATGCCAGATCCATTTGGACTTTTCAGTACACTGTCAATTATATATAGCAGCTTATGATTACATTACGTATATTTTAAGTCATATCTAAATTGTTATTGTTTCTCTATCATTAGGACTCTGGAAAGGGACAAGCAAAAGTCTCACCACCTTGAAAGAAAAAGGTAACCTAAGCTAACCTTTCATTAAAGATATAAACTGCCCACTTAGAGCTACCCACTTAGATAAATTTCCCAGGCCTTTTTTTCTTACAACATCACCCTTGAGATTCAGTAAAAAATGCCATGCTCTTATTTGTAAAGCATTTGTCTTTATGGCATGGTCTTATTTTTGGGAGATTTCTCTTTTTCAATAGTTTTTTTTTTCAATAATAATAATATTATTCTTTCGTTTTGAAAGTTACAAAAGGTAATAGATGCCTTTCAAAAGTAGTCTATATTCATCCAGATTATTTTTATGCAATAATTTAAGTCGCCATTTACCATTAAAATAAAGATAGGTTAATTATAAATTATGTGTAAAAATATTTATTATTAATCTTTTTAAAAAGATTGGTAAACTAAAAATATAAGAATCAATTTGATTTTTTTTAAATATATATTATCAATATTTAAAATAAAATAAAATATATATATATCAAATTAATTGTATCTTACCCATAGAAATTCTATATAAATTTTCTGGGATATATATTAAAAATTAAAAATTTATTCAATGTTATTCCGTTTTCTTTTAAAGACCCTGAAAAGGGACAAGCAAAAGTCTCACCACCTTGAAAGAAAAAGGTAACCTAAGCTAACCTTTCATTAAAGATATAAACTGCCCACTTAGAGCTACCCACTTAGATAAATTTCCCAGGCCTTTTTTTCTTACAACATCACCCTTGAGATTCAGTAAAAAATGCCATGCTCTTATTTGTAAAGCATTTGTCTTTATGGCATGGTCTTATTTTTGGGAGATTTCTCTTTTTCAATAGTTTTTTTTTCAATAATAATAATATTATTTTTTGGTTTTGAAAGTTACAAAAGGTAATAGATGCCTTTCAAAAGTAGTCTATATTCATCCAGATTATTTTTATGCAATAATTTAAGTCGCCATTTACCATTAAAATAAAAATAGGTTAATTATAAATTATGTGTAAAAATATTTATTATTAATCTTTTTAAAAAGATTGGTAAACTAAAAATATAAGAATCAATTTGATTTTTTTTAAATATATATTATTAATATTTAAAATAAAATAAAATATATATATATCAAATTAATTTTATCTTACCCATAGAAATTCTATATAAATTTTCTGGGATATATATTAAAAATTAAAAATTTATTCAATGTTATTTCGTTTTCTTTTTAATTATTCGTAACATAATTTTATGAAGTTTCAATGCACAGCATAATTTTGTTCGTGTATCTTTTACACCAGCTTCAACGTTTTTTTATTACCTAAATAATTTACTTGTATTATTTTAAAATTAAAAATTATCATCTTTTATGAGAATTTCGTAAAATTATTTTTAAAATTTATTGAAAAATAACAATATTTTTAATTTTCTAATAAAAATATTTATTTTATATTTTATTAAAAACTTAATGTAAATTTGAAACTATTATCTTTCTATTCTAGCTGTGTAATATTGGAACTACCAATTCTTAACCTATAAAATAGGTAACCATTGTTAAAGAAAAGTGTAAATGATTAAAATTTGATAATCCACCATGTAAATCCTTGTAATGCTTTCATCTATTTTGAATTAAGTAATCTTTTTAATGCTTTACTCTATTTTGAATTAAGTTCTTGATTTTTATCAAAATGATAGACATTGTTTAGGAAATATTTAAATTATTTGAATTAAATTTATAAACGAAATAAATTGTGGTTAGTTTAATTTTTTTTATTTAAATTGGACCCATAAAAAAATTTAATTAAAATTGAATTTAAACCAAAAAAAAATCATTCCTTCTTATGATTTAAAATAAATCTAATTATTGATTTTAAAAAATTAATTGAAATTAAATTAACAGGAAAAAAATATTTCTCTACCATCTTTTTAAAATATAAAACTGTATATATATATATATATATATATATATACAATTTAAAAATATGTTATTATTATAATTTGATGGAATTCTTTTAAAATATAAAATTTCATTGAGTTTTTTTTAAGATAATAAAATTTATATATGTTTGCTGAAATTTGTAGTTTTTTTAATAATTTGATTATTTATAAAATAATTAATAACAATTTTATTATTTCTAAAAATATCAAAAAGGGAATAAATTTTTCTTTACCATCTTTTATATATATATATATATATATATATATATATATATATATATATATATATATTTATTGAGAATTCAATTTTATTATAATTAAAAGAGTTTAGAATACTTTATTGTAAAACAGAATTAATGTGCAGAGTTAGATTGGAACATGTGTAACATAGTCGAAACTTTGCTTGGAATTTGAATGTTTGTGCCTTCAAACAAGGTTGGATGCAACTAGTATTCCTTTATTTATGAGACTCTATATGGTTTACCATCAAACCATCTCTAGTAGGAGTTGCAAGAAATTTCTTTAACAATGTCAATGCAGTTTAATTATTTACTTCTTTTAGGTAGATTTACTATGGGATAATGTAAATTTCTGGAATTTTTATTCTTATTTTTATTGAAATCTTTCATTTCTATAAAAAAGAAAAATAGGTAAGCATTGTTAAAGAAAAGTGTAAATGATTAAAATTTGATAAACGACCATGTAGATCCTTGTAATGCTTTCATCTATTTTGAATTAAGTAACCTTCTTAATGCTTTCATTTATAAGAAAATTTAATTAAAATTGAATTTACACTAAAAAAAAAAATCATTCATTCTCATGATTTAAAATAAATCTAATTATTGATTTAAAAAAAAGTAATTGAAATTAAATTAAGAGAAAAAAAAATTTCTGTACAAAATGATAGACAATGTCAATGCAGTTTAATTATTTACTTCTTTTAGGTAGATTTACTATGGGATAATGTAAATTTCTGGAATTTTTATTCTTATTTTTATTGAAATCTTTCATTTCTAAAAAAAAATTCTTTAACAATGTCAATGCAGTTTAATTATTTACTTCTTTTAGGTAGATTTACTATGGGATAATGTAAATTTCTGGAATTTTTATTCTTATTTTTATTGAAATCTTTCATTTCTATAAAAAAAGAAAAAAGAAAAATAGGTAAGCATTGTTAAAGAAAAGTGTAAATGATTAAAATTTGATAAACGACCATGTAGATCCTTGTAATGCTTTCATCTATTTTGAATTAAGTAACCTTCTTAATGCTTTCATTTATAAGAAAATTTAATTAAAATTGAATTTACACTAAAAAAAAAATCATTCATTCTCATGATTTAAAATAAATCTAATTATTGATTTAAAAAAAAGTAATTGAAATTAAATTAAGAGAAAAAAAAAATTCTTTACCATCTTTTAAAATAAATTTAATTATTAAGTATTAATTAAAACTATTATAAAAAATTTGATAATTTAAAAAATCTAACATATGAATGATAAATTATTATTAAAAACAAATGTAATTATTACTTAAAAAAAAATGATTGGAATTATATTTAGATAAAAATAAATATTTCTTTAGCTTTTTGTAAAATACCTTTAATTATTAATTACCAATTTAAATTGTTAAAAAAAAAAATTTGTAATTTAAACAATCGAGAAAAACTTCTTGTTCTTGTGGGTCATATCGTTTTATACATGATGTGTATGTGCATGTTACTATATTTGTAAATGGAAAATTTCTTTTCTATATTGCTTATTCTATTCACCATTAATTGAAAGTTGTTTTGTTGATATCACGTCTGTTTTCTTTTATGTTAGGTGATTTCCTTCTTTTATCATGGATCCAGCTATTTGGAGTTGTATTCCATTTGAAATTCTTGAAATTGTCTTCCTTTGGCTCCCTTTATCGGTTGTGATAAGGTTTAGCACTGTTTGTCAACAATGGAAGACTGTTTTGCAAAATCCTTCTTTCTTATTACGTTGCAAGCATATCTGTACAAATGAATTTGGATTTATGGTTCCTTTCGTCAATGATGAAGACAATTATTTTGCTGCTGATTACCTTAATCAAAATGGGCGCATATCTCGTTTTCATTTGCGATTCATAGATTCAAGATACAAGGTGGAGTCTACTATTGGAGAAATGGTGGTTTTATCCTTGCCAACAGAATTTTCCCATTCACGAAACTATTTTTTGATGAATCCATTTACAAAGGCCTTGAAAAACATTGGGCGTATACGAATTGGAGACTGGGGATTCTTTTCGTTATTGGAGAATGTGAGCAGCAAAAAATATGACTGGGTTGTTCTAAAACATATCTATGGTAGAATTCAGTCTAAATTTTATGTTTACAGTAGTCTTGATAGGGTTTGGCGAAGGGCTGGTCTTCCATTTGGTGGCACTTCACCCCCTCAAAATGGAGTGTTTTATAGAAGTGAACTGTTTTGGCTCTATCTCGACACAGAGTATGAAGATTATCCTCGATATGGGTATACAATCTACTGGTTTGATGTGATAAAAAATGAATGGGGATTTTCATTTGTTCCAATCACTGACATTCGGTGTATGTCATTGGCAGTATGCAAAAATCAGTTGCTATGTCTTATCAATGATGGCTCTACTTCTGTATGGTCAATTGAAGAAATAGATAATTTTCAATTTGGTCACCCGTATATTGAACGAAGACCTGATTACTTTGAGGATGATTGGGGCGTTAGATGGAAGTTGTTGGAAGAAATGTCTATAGATATAAATATGAAATGTCCTGGTTATCTTCCTTTTCGAACAGTCCAAGGTGTGGTTCTTATGTGCAAATGCAGTGAAGTTCCTTTCGTATTATATGACATGATGGCTGGCCTTTGCTTCCCAATAGATATTGATAATTCAACTAATCAACAAATGAATGGATTTTGGTCTCCAACGTTGCAGGATTGCAACGATTTGATCGAGTCTGGAAATGTCTTTGCAATTGCTCCGCGTATGGATTCTATAGATGAGATTCCACCATTAGATGTGGACATGGAGTCTTAGGCTATTAGCCATTTTGTATTCTCTTTGTCGTCGTGGAAAATATTTCCTTTTTTTTTTTTTTTACTTTGCATACTTTTGGGTATGTATGCTAAGACTATGGATATTTATATGGCTTCATTCTGAGGGGGTGTCTTCTATATGTGTATGTAGCGGATGTTGGATATTAAAATCCATTGCAATTTGCTCGAAAAATATTTATTTTTTTCTCCCGTTTAGTCCTCTTAATTGCATTTGAATGTGTTTGGATGTTATCCATTTCTCTCTTTCTCTATAATTGTAATTACTGTGACTTATTCTATACATGGTGTTTCCATCAGTTCTTTGTCATTGATTCTCAAACAATGTTATATCTTTAGGTTTTTTTATGGTATGTATTTACAAATATTTACATATATTTCAAATTCATATAATTCATTAGCCTAATTTTGTTCCATTTATATGGGTTTCCCATTACAGTTATTATATGATATAAGAAATTTAATCTTTTGTTGTTTTTTCCATTTGAAAAAAATCCATTTTTCTTTTCAGCCATTTCGGTGGAAAAAAAATGTGTTCCTTTTTCATCCCTTTCTGTTAATTTATATTGGATATATTATATTTGTTCCATGTTTGCTCTTCTATAAAAAATATGTTATTTTTCGTTGTAGACATGTCATCTGAAGGTACAAGCAAACGTACAAGAAAAAGAAATAAGTCGCCTGCATCGCGTGACAAGTCTAATGAAAGTCGTCGTTTACGGTATCAACAAAATAAGGACACAATAAATGAGCATAGGAGAGCTAAATATTGTAGAAAAACGACTGAAACAACTCTTCAAGAGGATTTTGTGGTTCCTCCTAGGTATCGTACTATGGATGATATCATGGAAAGAACATTTCCGCTTGGTAGTTCGCTGCCAGAATATGCTCCTCGTCAACATAATTTTGTTTTTCAACGCTCTCCTGAAAATTATCAAAATATTGAGGAAACATCTCGCAATAGGGAGGAACACCATGTTCATAATGTGGATGCAAATGTTCACCCTAACCCTTCTGTCTCTGCAATTGCATCTTGTGAGAAAGGCCAAAGGTTGCAAAATATCCATGGTGAAGGGAATGATGATATTGTATGTGATGCCTTGGATGATAGTTTGATTGGCCATTTGTTCGATAATTTGGATCCAGCTGGTCGAAACATCATCTCTTCCAATCTCCGTTCTGAAAATAATGTTGTCCAACGAACAGAAACAGTCATCCCTGATAGCAGTTCGCGTGGAACAATGGAGGTAATCCAATGATATCTTTACAGTTGATGCAATAGTGACTGTTTTATTACATTCCTCTATTTACATTTCTTTAGTGATAAGGTATTTTATTCTCTTCGACTAGCATACACCTCATTTTAATAGAGTTCTACAAATTTTCTCCCTGTGTCTTCCATCTCTTTATATGAGATTTGAATATGAAGCACATCATAGCCTTCCACTACATTCTCCTCGAGAATCAAATCGACAAACTAATGTTAATGTTCAATGTCTTTGATTTCATTTTATTTTTTTTGAATTTTTGGTGCATATTTTGTTTTTCTTCAAATAGGACACAGCTCATTTCAATAGAGGCATGCAAGTTAACTTCGTAGATGTTCCGTCTACTGATGTTATAATTGAAGAGGAACCATCGCATAGCGTTCATCCAGATTGCCAACAAAATGTAAATGTCGAATGCATTTGATATTTTCCTCCTTTTTTTCATTTATTGTTAATTGTAAAATTAGAAATCTATCTTTTTTCAACATTTGTTTTTATAAAATATGTTAATTCGTTTTAACAGGAAAAAACTAACTTGACTGGAGGTGTCGGAACTAACTCGCCAAATGTTCAATCTACTAATGTTAGAAGTGAAGAGCAACCATCTCGTACACTTCATCGACATCGCCAAACAAATGTAAATATTGAATGAATTTATTTATTTTTTCCATTTTCCAATTCTAACTATTTGGACATTCAATTTTAAAAAAAAATTATGCTAAAGAAACCTTTGCAAACTCTCAGGTTCCAGAAATGCAGACCACAGATTTGGAGACCCCATGTCGTAGATTTGTTCCACATGTTTCAAATTTGGCGAGGGAGTCTCATGGTGCTAAAAATCAAATAAATCTTAGAAGAAATTATGCTCTTCCACATCATTCTCCACATGCTCCAACCAGTACAAATCATATTTATTTTGATGAAAATATGATTGCAGTGCATAAAATATTTCGAGAAAGGCAAGATAGGTTGTCAGTTGTCCAAATGTGCCACATCTGCATGGAGTCATATCCTGGAATCCACGTTTTGAGAGATGATGAAGGACCTGTTTGTAGACGATGTAAGAGTGAACAAGGTTCACATCGTTTTTGTGGCTATAACAACATGGATCCTGGCGAGCAACCGCATATTTTAAGAGTTCTTACTCAAGTTGAAGAAATGTTAATAGCACGTGTAAATCCTATTTTGCAAGTGACACATGCTCGAGGTGGGCAATATAAGTATAGCGGGCACACAATTAGCTTTCCCCAAGATATTTCAACAATTGCACAAAGACTTCCGCGCCATGTTGAAGATCTTGACTTTCTAATTGTGAGGAGACATGGTGCTCAGTCTAAACATTATGAATGTTATGTAAAAAGATCCCGCGTTATGGATGCATTGCGTTTCAAAATTGAACGTGATCCATATTATCGAGATGTTGTGATTGACTATGATTCAGTGAATGCTCTGCCTGAAAGATCAACAGATGTCTCCTCCAGGCTTAAATTTGTTGATTGTGACATTGCAGAACCTGAGTTCAGTGCAGCTAATAATGAAGGGTTTCCTCTTAACAATTTGCCCTCTCATCCTTCGTCTTTTATTGCTCGCCTACCCAATGAACGGAGAGAAGTGGAAGAAATTAGAGCATTTCTTGATAATGTTGATTCTTCAGATGTTGATGAAATGGATTGGCCCAGTATTGGAACGTCTCCAGTGAATGAATATAATACTGAGGGGTTATTGGATATGGCATTCCTCACATTGTTCCCCACTGGTGCTGCTGATTGGTTGCAACCACGCATCTGTACTGTTGAACTTCATGAGTATGCATTGCATCTTCTTAGATACTATGATCAGAGGTTTGGAAGCCATCCTCGCTTTCGATATTTCCTGTTGAACATGATAATGAGGCATCGTAGCCAAGCAACTGCTTCAGTTTTTGTGAAGAAAAATTTACATGATAACTCACCGACAACAATTGATGAGTTGCGTCGGCAACTTTCTGATTTACCAAATAATAAGTTGGCTGAGCATCTTATGCGGTTTGGGTCTTGTCTAAGAGGTACAAGGGCATACTGGACTAAATGTCGAGCTGAATTGACTGACATGATTACTCAGTTGGGATGTCCATCTTTGTTCTTTACTTTGAGTGCAGCTGACACAAAGTGGCCAGAGCTACATAGCCTCATGCTTGTACCGTCACATTCTCGTTCCTTAAATGAGCATCGTATGAAGGTTGAAAATGTTATCCAGTACCCTCATATTGTTGCCACATTTATGCACCATAGATTCAATATATTTCGAGAGGAAGTTATCCAAAAATATCTTAAAGCTAAAGACTTCTGGTACAAGTCTGTTTTCTTGAATTTATTTTCTATTCATTGTCAATTTCTTATTGATTTTTCATTCATATTTTTCATATTAGCTCTGTGTTCAATTTTTCCAGATATGAGTGGCAACATAGAGGTTCAGCACATATCCATGGTTTCCTATGGTTGCAAGGAGCTCCTGACATGGAAAGACTTGATTGGTCAAATGATTGTGATTTGCAACATGAAAAGAGATTCTTTGACAATTATGTAACTTCATGGAATCCACGTGAAATACATCATCGCAATATAATGGTTCCAAGAAGTCTCAATGATGACCCTTGCCTACTGAATACTGATCAAATTTTCTCTTGCAATCCTCATAATGATTATGAAGAATTGTTGAACCGTGTCCAAAGGCACACAAAGTGTAGTGTAGATTCTTGTTTGCGCAAAAAGGGCACTATTCTCGCTTGTCGGTACAATGCCCCATGGGATCTTTCTGGGGAATCAATATTGTTCATAGATGATCAAAAAAGAAAAAAATATGAACTAGCAAGAAATGATGATAGGCTCAATGTACATAACATTGACCTTCTAACAATGTGGCGTGCAAATGTTGATTGCCAACCAGTGCTTTCTCGGCATGCTGTCCTGAAATATATTGCTAAGTATGCATCAAAAGAAGAGAGAAGGTCTGAAAGCTATCATGATATGTTAACTAGAATTTCAGATTCCTTTGCCTCTGAGGATCATGCTTTATGTGCTTACAGGAGGTTTCTTGCAGAAACAGTCATTGAACACGACATTGGGGCACAAGAAACATGTCATATGTTGCTTAAGCTGCCTCTTGTTGTGTGTAGTCGACAATTTGTTTCCTTAAATGTTGGGAGAAAGGTGTTCAGGAAAATTTCAAGGGATGGCCTGCACTGTTCATCTGAGAATACATTTGTTCAAAATTATCAGAAGAGACCTTATTTCCTCGACCATCTATCTTTGATAAAAACAACGAGATATTGGACCTATGAGAGCAGCTGTAAAAAAGATCCATGGAGGCCAAGAGATGCTCATGCAATTGTTCGGGTGTGGCCACGGTTTTATTCTATTCCTGGTGAGGATTCATAGGAATTTGAAACGTTTTGCTGGTCAGAATTGCTCTTGTACAAGCCGTTTCGTGACATTTCTGCAGAGATTTGGCTTTCAACTGAAATTATTGTTGAAAACTGGAGGAATTTTCGATATCGAGCTTGGCATGTTGATCGAAATCCATCAATTGATGAAAATATTGAAGATGGAGAAGATGGTGATTTTGCTAACCAGGAAATGAATCTTGAAGATGATTTTCAAGAGTGGCAGCTTTTCTCTCGCTTGGTTCCACCAAATAGTGTCAATGTTTCTGATCTTCACACCCTTGATCGAAGGAATTTTGATATATCCTTTGACTGGCAAGGTACAACTCTTTCTGATGATGTGGCTGAAGAAGCTATTAATTTTATAAGGAATGCAATATCAAGGGGTGATGTTGGTGACCTTTCAAATAGAACATTTGTCTCTCCGGATTCATTGGCAGAAAAACAACGACTTGCTTTTGAAATCGTTTTAAGGAATTCTGGTGAATATGAGATTCGTGAAGCTCTTCTTATGATTATTCAAGGCACTGCAGGCACTGGCAAGTCTTTCCTTATCCAGTGTATTTCTGAGGCTCTTTCTAATTTGTCAAGTAATGGGAAAAGTCCTTTGCTTCTTCTTGCCCCAACAGGAATAGCTTCTTTCAATATACATGCAAAAACAATACACTCTGCTTTGAAAATCCCAATTAGAGATATGAAACCACTACAGGGTCAATCATTGGCACTATTCCAAGAGGAAATGAGGCACATTCGATATATATTGATTGATGAAATGAGCTTTTTAGGATCAAGGTTTTTCATGCAAATAGATGCTCGATTACGAGAAGCATTTCCAGATAAAAAGAATTGTCCTTTTGGTGGTAGATCCATGATCCTTGTGGGTGACCTTGGCCAGCTACCTCCTGTGAGAGATAAGCCTTTGTATGCAGGTAATACAGCAGGGAAAGTCTTATGGAAAAAATTCAATACTGTTGTCACTCTTCACACAATATTTCGCCAACAAGGGAGCAATGAGAAACAATCTTGTTTTCGCCGAGTCCTCAATAACATAAGAAACACAGAACCTGTTGTTGATGATTTGGAGTTTCTTATGTCGCGGGCTGATATCAGGTTGCATCCTAGAGAAAGGGATTTATTTAATGCAGTAGTTCACATGTTTCCAACAAATAATTTGGTCTCCTTCCATAACAGACATATGTTGAAATCATTAAATTCTCCAATTGCACAATGTATTGCTGTGAATTCAAGACGTTCAGAAATCAGTGGTGCCGATGATGATCAACTGGACCGTGAAGTTTTGTTGTGCCGTGGCCAGCGTGTTATGTTGACATGTAATTTGTGGGTTGAAGCTGGCTTGGTGAATGGTGCACTTGGGTATGTGAAGGAAATATTTTATATGCCCAACTCTAAGCCACCTGAGCTTCCAATGTTCACAACTGTTATTTTTGATAAGTATGTTGGTGTTCCGTTTGATGCAAGCAATCCAAACATTGTGCCTATCACACCAGTGATAAGAGGAAATCGAAAACAAATTCCTTTAAAGATGGCATGGGCTCTTACAATTCACAAGTCACAAGGTTTGACTTTAGAGCGAGCATCAATTGATATCGGGAATAGAGAACAACAAGGGCTGACCTTCACAGCCATATCAAGAGTGAAATAAATAGATGGTTTGCGCATTGCACCGCCTTTCTCTTATCAGCGGTATGCCAAGATGAATAATAGTGCGTATGTTACAATTAGGAAGAAAGAAGAGGAGAGATTGAAGTCCATATCGCTATGATATGCAACTATTTATATAATAATAATGCTTCTAATATATTAATGACATGTCTACATTCATCAAATTCATAGTAGTATTTTGGATTGTTGTTTACATCGTTTTTCCTGTTCTTTAATTTTCTTGTTTTTATAATATCGTTTTTTGTTATTTTTCTTACAATGATCCATTCACAGGTAGAAAACTAGTTACACGAGCCAGCCATTAAAAATCAATATGGAATTCCATATCACTGTCACATGTAGCTAATAGTGTTTTGACATATTTATAGAATGTTTTATAATTGTTTTTATTATCGTCTCTTTTTTCATTTAGTATAGGAATTCTTTTGATGTATTAATTAAATGAATACATTCACATTAGATGCAATATAGTAATATATGAGAAATTCCAGACATCATTTTTCATGTTGTTCAATATACCTCCATTTTTTAGTCGCTATTGTTCTTTTGTTTATAGTAAACCATTCAGACATATATAGCCATTTTTATTAGCCAATCATTAAATTCAAGATTGAATTCCATATCCCTATTACATGAAATTAAAAATATTTATCAATGTCATTTGCTAAATGTGTTGTGGTTTGGTTCAATGACAAGATATTTATATTTGTTAATAATATTGGACTACAATTAATATATACATTGAAATTAATTTAAATACAAATATTGAATTACTAACATTATTAAAATTTCATTATAAACATTGAGTTTAGAATTTTGTGCTTTCTTGTTGATTGTTGTAATATGGGTCATATCACACATTTATTTTTATCATTCTTTTCATGTGTTCAGTATGTATTCCTAATGAGGTTTATAGCATCACGTTTTTAAGATTCAGTTTAAAAAAAAAATAGAAATGGGGTGTTATATAGTGTTATGTATTAATTAAATGAATACATTCATGAGATGAAATATAGTAATATATGAGAAATTCCATACATCGTTTTCCGTGTTGTTCAATATACCTCCATCTTTTAGTCGCTATTGTTCTTTTGTTTATAGTAGACCATTCAGACATATACAGCGAGTTATATTGGCCAATCATTAAATTCAAGATTGAAGTCCATATCCCTATTACATGAAACTACAAATATTTATCAATGTGGTTTGCTAAATGTGTTGTGGTTTGGTTCAATGACAAGATATTTATATTTGTTAATAATATTAGACTACAATTAATATATACATTGACATTAATTTAAATACAAATATTGAATTACTAACATTATTAATATTTCATTATAAACATTGAGTTTAGAATTTTGTGCTTTCTTGTTAATTATTGTAATATGGGTCATATCACGCATTTATTTTTATCACTCTTTTCATCTACAGTATGTATTTCTAATGAGGTTTATAGCATCGCGTTTTTAAGATTCATTTTCTTAAAAACAATAGAAACGGGGTGTTATATATATATATATATATATATATATATACCTAGATGTTTCTATCTCTTTCTGTATAAATTTTTATTTTTTCGTTTTCCTTTCAAATACAGGTATGGATAATAATGATGGGATCTACTATAATCAAGCGATGGCGAATATTTCTAGACTCATCAGTCTTGTTTCTTACATTCGGGACAAGCTAGATAGAAAACATGGGTTCCATCCTGCTTTCATTGATGAGCACCTTCGTGTGCTTGATGAAATGAAAATCAATGTGAAATACCTGTTGCATGTGCACATGAGGGAGGCTGGGAGAAAAACAAGAAGGGATTGGTTGGAAAGCGTTAAGTATCAGGATCATTATCCTGTTGATTTGAATTGGTGTTCCTTTTGTGGTCGGTTTGGTTGTGTTCTTGAAGAGGTTGTTTGATAAATGACATTTGATGGACTGTTTTGAGTCCATTTTTGTGGTGGGATTTCTTTATGTAAAGACAACAAAACACATATGTTAATTTCAGTCCTTCAATTTTTATAATATTAATGGTCCCTTTGCTTTATTGATGTTTTATGATTATACTGTTAATATTTCATTGTATTTGTTGATCAATTGCGTTTATAACATTGATTCGTTGATTTTTCCGATTCTTTCAGTTTGTAATAATATTTCATTCACATTATTAAATTCAAATATTGGGGTTTTTATATTAGCCCTGGAGTTCAATACTAATGCATTGTCCAATTTCACATTATGAAAAACACTTACTCAACTTAATATAAACAGAATGGACTATTGGTATAACTTATGTTTTTAATAATGTTCCGTTGAGTTCATGAATTCCTTTGGTTTATAGTATTGAAGCCTTGGGTTTATAATTTTTTGGGTTCATAGTTGGTCCTTTGGTTTATAATTTTTTGGGTTATGGTTGTCCCTTGGGTTCACCAATTCCTTTGGTTTATAATATTAAACCCTTGGGCTTATTAGTTTTTTGGTTTATAATATGAATAATTGATCAATGTCATCCATGATCAAATGTCCCATTCTGACAAACATTGTATCAATATGAAAATCACCCATGGCCAACCATGGTCATAGTTGGTCCAAAGTCGCATTGCGACAACAATTGTCTCAATGTTTAAATCAATTCCCTTGGGTTCACCAAATCCTTTCGTTTATAATTTTTTGGGTAATGATTTTCCCTTGGGTTCACCACTTCCTTTGGTTTTTAATATTAAACCCTTGGGTTTATTAGTTTTTTTGGTTTATAATATGAATAATCGATCAATGTCATCCATGATCAAATGACACATTATGAGAAACATTGTCTCAATATGGAAATCACCCATGGCCAACCATGGTCATAGTTGGTCCAACCTCGCATTGGGACAACCATTGTCTCAATGTTTAAATCAATTCCCTTGGGTTCACCAATTCCTTTTGGTTTATAATTTGTTGGGTAATGGTTGTCCCTTGGGTTCACCAATTCCTTTGGTTTATAATATTAAACCCTTGGGTTTATTAATTTTTTTGGTTTATAATATGAATAATCGATCAATGTCATCCATGATCAAATGTCACATTCTGACAAACATTGTATCAATATGAAAATCACCCATGGCCAACCATGGTCATACTTGGCCCAACGTCGCATTGCGCCAACAATTGTCTCAATGCTTAAATCAATTCCCTTGGGTTCACCAATTCCTTTGGTTTATAATTTTTTGGGTAAGGATTTTCCCTTGGGTTCACCACTTGCTTTGGTTTATAATATTAAACCCTTGGGTTTATTAGTTTTTTTGGTTTATAATATGAATAATCGATCAATGTCATCCATGATCAAATGACACATTATGAGAAACATTGTCTCAATATGGAAATCACCCATGGCCAACCATGGTCATAGTTGGTCCAACCTCGCATTGGGACAACCATTGTCTCAATGTTTAAATCAATTCCCTTGGGTTCACCAATTCCTTTTGGTTTATAATTTGTTGGGTAATGATTGTCCCTTGGGTTCACCAATTCCTTTGGTTTATAATATTAAACCCTTGGGTTTATTAGTTTTTTTGGTTTATAATATGAATAATCGATCAATGTCATCCATGATCAAATGTCACATTCTGAAAAACATTGTATCAATATGAAAATCACCCTTGGCCAACCATGGTCATACTTGGCCCAACGTCGCATTGCGACAACAATTGTCTCAATGTTTAAATCAATTCCCTTGGGTTCACCAATTCCTTTGGTTTATAATTTTTGGGTAATGATTTTCCCTTGGGTTCACCACTTGCTTTGGTTTATAATATTAAACCCTTGGGTTTATTAGTTTTTTTGGTTTATAATATGAATAATCGATCAATCTCATCCATGATCAAATGACACATTATGAGAAACATTGTCTCAATATGGAAATCACCCATGGCCAACCATGGTCATAGTTGGTCCAACGTCGCATTGGGACAACCATTGTCTCAATTTTTAAATCATTTCCCTTCGGTTCACCAATTCCCTTTGGTTTATAATTTGTTGGGTGATGGTTGTCCCTTGGGTTCACCAATTCCTTTGGTTTATAATATTAAACCCTTGGGTTTATTAGTTTTTTTGGTTTATAATATGAATAATCGATCAATGTCATCCATGATCAAATGTCGCATTCTGACAAACATTGTATCAATATGAAAATCACCGATGGCCAACCATGGTCATACTTGGTCCAACGTCACATTGCGACAACAATTGTCTCAATGTTGAAATAAATTCCATTGGGTTCACCAATTCCTTTGGTTTATAATTTTTTGGGTAATGATTTTCCCTTGGGTTCACCACTTGTTTTGGTTTATAATACTAAACCCTTGGGTTTATTAGTTTTTTTGGTTTATAATATGAATAATCGATCAATTTTATCCATATATAAATAATCGATCAATGTCATCCATCATCAAATGTCACATTCTCACAAACATTGTCTCAATATGAAAATCACCCATGGCCAACCATGGTCATAGTTGGTCCAACGTCGCATTGTGACAACAATTGTCTCAATGTTTAAATCAATTCCCTTGGGTTCACCAATTCCTTTGGTTTATAATATTAAACCCTTGGATTTATTAGTTCTTTTGGTTTATAATATGAATAATCGATCAATGTCATCCATGATCAAATGTCACATTCTGACAAATATTGTCTCAATATGAAAATCACCCATGGCCAACCATGGTCATAGTTGGTCCAACGTCTCATTGTGACAACAATTGTCTCAATGTTTAAATCAATTCCCTTGGGTTCACCAATTCCTTTGGTTTATAATATTAAACCCTTGGGTTTATTAGTTCTTTTGGTTTATAATATGAATAATCGATCAATGCCATCCATGATCAAATGTCACATTTTGACAAATATTGTCTCAATATGAAAATCACCCATGGCCAACCATGGTCATAGTTGGTCCAATGTCGCATTGTGACAAGAATGCGTCTCAATGTTTAAATCAATTCCCTTGGGTTCACCAATTCCTTTGGTTTATAATTTGTTGGGTAATGGTTTTCCCTTGGGTTCACCAACTCCTTTGGTTTATAATATTAAACCCTTGGGTTTATTAGTTCTTCTGGTTTATAATATGAATAATCGATCAATGTCATCCATGATCAAATGTCACATTTTGACAAATATTGTCTCAATATGAAAATCACCCATGGCCAACCATGGTCATAGTTGGTCCAACGTCGCATTGTGACAACAATTGTCTCAATGTTTAAATCAATTCCCTTAGGTTCACCAATTCCTTTGGTTTATAATATTTAACCCTTGGGTTTATTAGTTATTTGGTTTATAATATGAATAATGATCAATGTCATCCATCATCAAATTGTCTGAATATTAAATCAGCCATGGCCAACCATGGTCATACTTGATCGATATCGCATTATGACAACAATTGTCTCAATGTTTAAATCAATTCCCTTGGGTTCACCAATTCCTTTGGTTTATAATATTAAACCCTTGGGTTTATTACTTCTTTTGGTTTATAATATGAATAATAGATCAATGTCATCCATGATCAAATGTCACATTCTGACAAATATTGTCTCAATATGAAAATCACCCATGGCCAACCATGGTCATAGTTGGTCCAACGTCGGATTGTGACAACAATTGTCTCGATGTTTAAATAAATTCCCTTGGGTTCACCAATTCCTTTGTTTTATAATTTGTTGGGTAATGGTTTTCCCTTGGTTTCACCAATCCCTTGGGTTTATAATATTAAACCTTTGGGTTTATTAGTTCTTTTGGTTTATAATATAAATAATCGATCAATGTCATCCATGATCAAATGTCACATTTTGACAAACATTGTCTCAATATGAAAATCACCCATGGCCAACCATGGTCATAGTTGGTCGGACGTCGCATTGTAAGAACAATTGTTTCAATGTTTAAATCAATCCCTTTGGGTTCAACAATTCCTTTGGTTTATAATATTAAACCCTTGGGTTTATTAGTTCTTTTGGTTTATAATATGAATAATCGATAAATGTCCTCCATCATCAAATTGTCTGAATATGAAATCAGCCATAGCCAACCATGGTCATACTTGGTCCAACGTTGCATTCTGACAACAATTGTCTCAATGTTTAAATGAATTCCCTTGGGTTCACCAATTCCTTTGGTTTATAATTTGTTGGGTAATGGTTTTCCCTTGGGTTCACCAATTCCTTTGGTTTATAATATTAAACCCTTTGGCTTATTAGTTCTTTTGGTTTATAATATTAAACCCTTGGGTTAATGGTTTTTACAGTTTTTATAATATGAATAATCAATCAATGTCATCCATCATCAAATGTCACATTCTAACAAATATTGTATCAATATGAAAATCACCCATGACCAACCATGGTCATAGTTGGTCCAACGTCACATTGTGACAACAATTGTCTCAACGTTTAAATCAATTCCCTTGGGTTCACTAATTCCTTTGGTTTATAACATTAAACCCTTGGGTTAATTAGTTCTTTTTGTTTATAATATGAATAATAGATCAATGTCATCCATGATCAAATTAGCTAAGACATTGTCATCCATGATCAAGTGTCACGATCGACAAACATTGTCTCAATATGAAAATCACCCATGACCCAGCCATGGTCATAGTTGATCAAACGTCGCGATGGCGAGCAACATTTGTCACCGATGTTTAAATCATTTTCAGCAGGTTCACCAATTCCTTTTGTGGTTTATAATTTGTTGTTTGATGGTTTCCCTTGGGTTCTGATTCTTTTGGTTTATAATATGAATAATAAATCAATGCCATGCATGATCAAATGTCACATTCTGACAAATATTGTCTCAATATGAAAATCACCCATGGCCAACCATGGTCATAGTTGGTCCAACGTCGCATTCTGACAACAATGCGTCTCAATGTTTAAATAAATTGCGTTGGGTTCACCAATTCCTTCGGTTTATAATTTGTTGGGTAATGGCTTTCCCTTTTGTTCACCAATTCCTTTGGTTTATAATATTAAACCCTTGGGTTTATTAGATCTTTTGGTTTATAATATGAATAGTCGATCAATGTCATGCATGATCAAATGCCGCATTTTGACAAATATTGTCTCAATATGAAAATCACCCATGGCCAACCATGGTCATAGTTGGTCCAACGTCGCATTGTGACAACAATATCAATGTTTAAATCAATTCCCTTGGGTTCACCAATTCCTTTTGGTTTATAATTTGTCGGGTAATGGTTGTCCCTTGGGTTCACCAATTCCTTTGGTTTATAATATTAAACCCTTGGGTTTATTAGTTCTTTTGGTTTATAATATGAATAATCGTTCAATGTCATCCATGATCAAATGTCACATTCTGACAAATATTGTCTCAATATGAAATCACGCATGGCCAACCTTGGTCATAGTTGGTCCAATGTCGGATTGTGACAACAATTGTCTCAATGTTTAAATCAATTGCCTTGGTTTCACCAATTACTTTGGTTTATAATTTTTTGGGTAATGGTTGTCCCTTGGGTTCACCAATTCCTTTGGTTTATAATATTAAACCCTTGGGTTTATTAGTTTTTTTGTTTTATAATATGAATAATCGATCAATGTCATAGATGATCAAATGTCACATTCCGACAAACATTGTATCAATATGAAAATCACCCATGGCCAACCATGGTCATACTTGGCCCAACGTCGCATTGCGACAACAATTGTCTCCATGTTTAAATCAATTCCCTTGGGTTGTTAATATATAATATATATTATTATAATATTATTAATATATTAGTAAATATTTTTAATATATATTATAATTTTTAAATATTTTTAATACTATTATAATATTTTAATATTTATTTAGTAATATTAATAATATTATAAAATTACTAATAATCATTATAAATAAATATTTAAATATTTATTAATAATGATTATTAGTAATTTTATAATATTATTAATATATATTATTAATAAATATTTAAATATTTATTACTAATGATTATTAGTAATATTATAATATAATTAATATATAATATATATTATTATAATATTATTAATATATTATTATATATTATATATATTCCAAGTTAATTTATAGTATGTATATAGTTAATATTATTAATATATTAATAAATATTTTTAATATATATTTTTAATACTTATTATAATATTAAAAATATATATATAAGATTTTTGTATATATTAATAATATTATAATATTACTAATATTCATTATAAATAAATATTCAAATATTTATTAAGAATGATTATTTGTAATATTAGAATATTATTAATATGTATTATTAATAATACCCTAATATTTATTTAGTAATATTAATAATATTATAATATTACTAATAATCATTATAAATAAATATTCAAATATTTATTAATAATGATTATTAGTAATAATATTATAATATTACTAATAATCATTATAAATAAATATTCTAATATTTATTAATAATTATTATTAGTAATATTATAATATTATTAATATATTTATAAATATTTTTAATATGTATTATTAATACTTATTATAATATTAATAATATAAGTAAAATATTTTTGTATATATTAATAATATTATATTATTACTAATATTCATTATAAATAAATATTCAAATATTTATTTATAATGATTATTTGTAATATTATAATATTATTAATATTATAAAATATTATAATATTATTAATAATATTATACTTATTATAATATTAATAATATAAGTAAAATATTTTTGTATATATTAATAATATTATAATATTACTAATATTCATTATAAATAAATATTCAAATATTTATTTCTAATGATTATTTGTAATATTATAAAATATTATAATATTATTAATAATATTATACTATTTTAATATTTATCTAGTAATTTTAATAATATTATAATATTACTAATAATCATTATAAATAAATATTCTAATATTTATTAATGATTATTATTAGTAATATTATAATATTATTAATATATATTATTAATAATATAACCAACTATGATCTAATATATATTATTAATATATTATTAATAATATAACCATATATGATATATTAAATTATTATATATTATTAAGATTATTTTTATATTAATATATATTATATATATTTCAAGTTAATTTATAGTATGTATATAGTTAATATTTTTAATATATTAATAAATAATTTTAATATATATTATTAATACTTATTATAATATTATTAATATATATAAAATATTTTGTGATTTTAATCATAATTAATATATTTAATATATTAATATTCTTATTAATATATAATATATATATTTCAAGTTAATATAATAAATTTATTATATATAATATTTATTTATTGATATATAAATTAATGTGATGGGTAGTGGATATAGGCCTATACGCCGTATATCAACCACATTGGTAAATGTGGTTGTAAATCTATTTTATATACGCTTATCGGCGTATATCAACCACATTATTTTCTAGGAAGTACAGATGAGTACTGAAAATGTAATTTGTTATGTAATATTTCTGAAGTTATCAAAGCTTTCAATGCACCGGTACTCAATATAAACCCAGAGTTCTTTTCCACTGAAATATATATATATATATATAACAATGTGAAGAATCTATAACACTGTTAATTTGTAATATAGTGCTAATTTGTAATATAATGACAGATTTTCTAGGATTTTATATATTTTTAAATATATGTCTATTTATTATTATGAGTCATTTTAGATAAATAAGTTTTTAAATTAACAAAATATTTTATATTTAAATTTTCACAGGGATAGGAGTTCTGGAAAGAAGTAAATTAAAAAAAAAAAAAATTCATCGTCGTTCCAATGGGGGGCCGCGGCGGCCTGGCTGCTTCTGAACAAGCAACAAACTTGTCCCGTGGGGCAGGTTCAATAAAAGTAGAGATGAAGCGTGTGAGACCATCTCCGCGTGCCGACCACGATGGTGAAGACGGACACCACCAATTTCAAGGCCACGGTGCACTATTTCACAGTATTCCCCCAACCACCACTAATTCCAAAGAAATGACCATATCTCTCCAATGACTTATCGTTTGATCATAACTGGCGAGCTAAATATTAAATATTCAGCTCACAGCTAAAAATTTATAATCAGAAGTACGGCTTCTATTGAAGACGGGCGAATATGGATTGCTGCAGAAAACCCTAATGCACATACTGTTGGGTGATCTGCATGTTTTTCTTATCATGTGTTTCGAAGTATTTTATTTTTTATTTATTACTGCCGAGTTACTATTGTGTTAAAATCTTCCATTATTGGTTAATTCACCGAATTTCTTCAGATATTTCGTATCTTCCTTTGGAAATGTCAACCAATTTGTACAATGAGGATACCGAAGCTTCCGAGTTATAAGCCTTTTATATAGATATATAGTTCCACTTCCACGCATCTTCACCTGCACGTAAGCCATTATTCCACCATGGCCATCAGATCTTTTCAATTTTTCATTCCATTTCTATTCAAAGGATTTGTTTGAGTATGTTAAATTACTGTTCATCCACTAAAACAGAGCAGGCTTATAGTTAGAAGCACAGTAGCCGGGTAAGGGTTCGGCTCTCGGATCTAATTCTTGGGAAACTCACACTGAAATTCCAGATTGAGGTAAATTTTGTTTATTTAAATTATCCACTCTTAACATTAAAATTTATAATTTTATTTTAATAATTTAATCATTAAATTCGAAAAAAAAATTGAAAATTATTATTTTAAACATTGTTGGCCCTACAAGCGCTCAGTATGGGGTTACGTTGGAGTGCGTAAATCTTTGCAAACATTTAATATAAATATAAACCAATTTAGTTATTAACGTAATGTTGACGTATATGTATTAATTAATATTTAAATTAACATATTTATAATGATAAAAGGTAATATTGTAAAATTTAAAATATGAAATATATTAATTTTCATAAAAATAAATTGGTATGTATATAATGTAAAGTTAATATATTATTGTATTTTAAGAGGTTATTTTTTTATATATTATTATTGGTATGATAATCAACAATATTGATTATTATTATTTCAATATATTATAATAATAGCTTTCTTCATTATATTACAGATGTTTTATTAGACAAAGTGACAATTTTTATGATATGGATGGAGACAAAGAGAAAGGGGGTGTGGGTAGAGAGAAGGAGATAATGAAAGAGTTAGAGGGAAAAGAGAAAATGAGAGAGGTGTGGGAGAGAGGAAGAAAGAGAGACATGAGAGATAAAGTGAGAAAGAGAGAGGAGGGAAGATAGTAACATAGATGGAGAGAGAGAGAGAGAGTCTCTGTGTGTGATGGGGGGGTGAGAGAGGGAGGTGGGAGAGAGAGGAATCTAGAGATAGAGGGGAGATAGGAATAGACAAAGGAGGAGAGAGAGAGAGATGGATTTCAAGGGGGATAGAGAGGGAGGGAAGAAAAAAGATATAAAGAGATAGAGATGGAGAGATAAGGGAGAGAAACTAAGGTAGAAATTAAGAGAAGTAGGGAAGAGATACAAAAGGAGAGGAGAGATATAGGGAAACACAAGGAGGAGAGAGGGAGAAAAAGAGATAGACGGGGGAGAGAGGGGGTGTGATCCAAACCTTAAGATCTACGAGACCTAAACATCCAGAGACGAGACAATATTCAAAATAAGTATTGAACTCCCAGGAAGATCACTATTCAATAAACCATTTATTAATTGAAAGAAAATTTGGGCACTATATTGTGGAGGATGAATGTGTCCTTTTAGAAAGTGAGGCTTGTTATTTATAGCATTTTTTAAGTCACAATACCATGAGTAAATACCATAGGTGCATGCCACTTTCTACTCAAAACAATCATTCCCCCTTACGAAGCAATGGTGCATATTGGGTGAAGTTCCCTATGTGAAATCCTTTGTTGAATAGAAGCATAAATGTGAATTTGTCGATGACCCAAAATCAAGTGTTATTGAAGACAAGGGTTTTGTGTGGTTTACCCATAAGCATGGGTTTGTCTAGGACCCTTAACCATGACGAATGATGATTCGAGGATAGAAATACCATTTAATCTTTGTGGGACAATTGTGATGCTGAGAGTGTGTGGCCTAGAAAATGGACTTCGGTGTCAAGGGTTTTGTGTGCTTGACCAATAACCGTGATGAACGAACATCCAAGGACAGTGACATCATAGCACTCAAATCTCACATTAGACGCAGTAGACAATGAGGATGACATGATCTCTATCTCAATGATGCAGAGACTCAATTCTTGCCATAGAGGTTCGATAGCTGAATTTAGCCTCTTGATCATGGTAGCACTTTCATCGCGATCTCTATAAGGAAATACCTCATCATCCTTTTCCTTGTTAAGTGAGGTATAAAGAGATCTCAAGGCCTACAGTACCTCAGAATTACAACAAAGAAGCATGGTCTCAACCTCACCAAAACACTAGAGTTCACAAATAAATTAAGGAGCAATATTTATAGATGGAATAACCATACACATAATTTAAGGACCATGTTTATTATTTATTTATTCTAATTTTTAAAAGTTGAGCATCAAATGAATTTAGTTTGTTTCAATGATATATGAGCATAATTATATTAATAAACGTGGCTGATATATATAATAGCATATATACAACCTCATTAAATATGATTGATATAGAACAATAAATCTAAATCTACTATTAATAGTTATTAGGTATGGAAAAATTTTTATAGTTATATTTATATTAATTAATATACAATTATAATAATTAAATTTTAATATTATTATAATATGATTATAATAATTAAAATTATTATATAATAATGATTTTTCCACGGGGAAAAATCATAGAGCAAACTTCCATTAAATGTAATAAAATTAATATGTTGTATATACGATTTTACTATATTCTTATCAACTAGGTAATTACTGATGATAAATAAAAAAACTATACCTTCTGTAAAATAGTCCATGATACATAGATATGGTTAGATAGGTAGCTCAAAACAACAACAATAATTATGTACATAATAGCTCAGTGTCATAATTTTTGTGCATAAATAACCAAAAATAAACTAGAAGAAATTGTAAATATGTACATAATAGCCCCTTGTGCATAAATAACAAAAAATAAACCAGAAGAAGTTGTTATGTTATTATGTTGTGTTCGCCCAACCCTTTGATATGGCTCAAGGGTCGGTGGAAATATTGATAATAGATGTGATCATTCTACTCCTGTATCTCCCATTGGTCTCTCAATAGGTGAGCCACCTCCTTGGATAGAAGATCAGAAACTGCATTCTTTTCCCTATAAATATGTTGACATGAGATGAGATCAAAATGTTGTACCAGGAAAACATTAAAGAAGAAGAAACATAAAATTGAATGTAAAATACACACAAAGATAAACACAAGAATTTACATGGTAAAACCTTGATAGGGTGTTAAGGAAACCTCCACGAGGCAAGGGATTGGAAACTCTATTAATCAAGAATGATTCTCCTCAGCTTATAAGCCTCTCGGGCCATCCAATTTATCCTGGGCTATTTCATTATTCTAACTTCATTTTGTTATACAACCAACTAACAAGTAATAAGTAAATTTGCCCAAAATTACATTATTTACATTTTTTTGTCATATTTCAACAAACTCCACCTTGACAACAATTTTCCTAATCCTTTTCCCATGCCCATTCATCATCTCTTCTGCAAGCCAAGAGAAGCGAGACACCATCTGAACTTCTCTACTGTAACTGGCTTCGTGAATATAACTAGATGATTTTCCTGTGTACGGACCTTCTTGAGAACTATTTTTCCACATTCGATTACATGTCTCACAAAGTGATACCTTATATCGATGTGCTTGGTCTTGCTGCGATAGGCTGGATTTGTAGCCAAATGAATAGCACTCTGACTGTCACAAAATACATTCACTTTCTCCTGTGTCCTTCGAATCTCATCAAGCAGACCTTTCAATAAGATTGCCTCTTTGCATGCATCTGAAGTAGCTATATACTCTGCTCCAGTAGTGGACAAAGCAACTGTCTCTTGAAGCTTTGACATCCAGCTAATTTCTCAACCTGCAAGAGTAAAAAAATAACTTGTAGTAGACCTCCTTTTATCAAAATCACATGCATAATCAGCATCCACATATCCATAGACTGAACCTTCATGACCATCAAAGCTGATGCAAAGGTCACTTGTGCCTCTCAAATACCGAAGCACCCATTTCATTGCTCACCAATGTTCTTCTCTTGGATTTTCCATGAACCTGTTGACAACTCCAACTACATGTCAAATGTAAGGTCTTGTAGATACCATCGCATAAATTAAGTTTCCTACCACATTTGCATATGGTACACGAGACATATACTTCTTTTCTTCATTAGTTCTAGGACTTAAATTCGAAGAAAGCTTAAAATGGGAAACTAATGGAACATTAACACGTTTCACATTGTTCATACCAAACTTTTCAAGTACTTTCTCCACATACTTTTGTTGTGATAACCAAAGCTTACCATTCTTCCTGTCTTTATGTATCTCAATGCCCAAGATATGTTTTGTCACTCCAAGATCCTTCATATCAAATGTCCTAGAGAGTTGAGGCTTTAACTTTTTGATTTCTTCCATTCTTTTTCTTGCAATAAGCATATCATCAACATACAACACCAAGATAATGAATATGCCATTGAAACTTTTGAAGTATACACAATGATAATACTCACTTCTGATAAAATTTTGGCTCACCATGAAGGAATCAAACTTCTTGTACCATTGCCTGGATGACTGCCTCAAGCCATACAATGATTTCCTGAGCTTGCAAACTAATCTTCTGTTGTGACCTTGTACAAAACCTTCTGGATGATCCATATATATATCTTCATCCAAATCACCATGAAAAAATGTTTTTTTAACATCTAACTATTCTAACTCAAGGTAAAGTAATGAAATTAGTGCTAACATAGTACGAATAGAAACAAGTGTAACAACTCATGAAAAATATCATGAAAATCATATTTCAGCAAACTCCACCTTAGCAAAAATTTTCCCAATCCCTTGCCTCGTGGAGGTTTCCTTGACACTTTGTCAAGGTTTTACCACGTAAATTCTTATGTTTATCTTTGTGTGTAATTTACATTCAATTTTCATTCAGTTTTCTGTTTTTTTTTTTTTTTTTGGTTTTTAATCTTGAAAATTTCTTTCTGCAATTCTGAGCCCCCTTTTTTTTAAAATTAATCTTTAAAGTAAAACAAATTTTGAATCTTTCTGAATATTTTCCCTTCAAAATTAAAAAAATAAAAGTAAAATTGAATCTGTTCCCTTCAAATTTTGAATCTTTTGAAATAATATTTCATTCTAATTCCAAAAAAAATTCCCTTTTTCTTTAATCAGACCTTTCTTTTAAAAAAAATTCTCGAATGCAGAGAAAAAAATACCTCTGTCGAGACCTCTCCAAATTTCTCGGCCAACTGGTTCTCTCTGTCGACTCTTTCGGTGCGGACTCAAGGTTTTTACATAGTATCAACTGCCACAGTCCTTTTGGACTTCAGCCCTTTCTCCATAGCACAGTCTTCTTCGATGTCCAACGTGAAGCCTTTTCCCTTGACAACCAGCTGCAACAGTCTTCTCCTTCGATGGTCAACGTGCAACCTTCTCCCTCCACAATGACCAGTTACAGATTTTATCAGCGGCAACAGTATTCTCCTTTGACGACTAACAGCCTTTTCCCTTGACTGTGGAAAGCTACAAATTTTTAATCGTAGATGTCTTTAACCTATGGTAGCTCCAGGATATTTCTTCCAACCGGTCTCTTAATTGGGCTTTTTAACAAGAAATAACGAATGTGCTCCCTTCTAAATGACAGAATAATCTTCGATTCTCTTACTACCACAACCTTTACAAAATATCTCAAGCAAGCTCTGATACTACTTGTTTTATTGGGAAAAAATTAAACAAGAAGAAACAGAAAACTAAACGAAGAAAAAATTAAACAAGAACAAACAGATAAACACAGGAATTTACGTGATAAAACCTTGACAGGGTATCAAGGAAACCTCCATGGGGAAAGGGATTGGAAACTCTATTAATCAATAATGATTATCCTCATCTTACAAGCCTCTGGGGCCATCCAATTTATTCTGGGCTATTTCGTTATTCTAACTTCATTTCGTTATACAACCAACTAACAGGTAATAAGTAAATTTGCCCAAAATTACATTATTTACATTTGTTGTCATATTTCAACACAAAATATGTTTTGAGTTGAAAGACTTCATCCAAATGTTTGGTAGAGTGTACGCTTAACATGCAGAGTGCCATGAATTTTTTTGTGATGGCAAAATAATAATTATAAATAAACTAATATTATATAATTATAATATTATATAATAATTATAAATATATTAATATTACTATATTAAAATTATTTAATATATGTCTACTAGGTATTATTTAATATATGTTTATGGGTAATATATTTTACATGATGAATATGTAATCCTGCCAAATTTAAAAAAAAAAATTACTTAATATACAATTATAATATTATTATTTAATATATAATTATATAATTATTATTGGATTTTAATATTAAAATTTTAAATTTTAATTTTCTAAATAAATCTAATTTGATTCAATTAATTATATATTAGTTTTATGAAGCATCTGAAGTACCATTTTAAAAGTATTTCTTTCATAAATATCACTCATATATCTGATTGGAAAAATGTAGTAGTCAAATATAATAATAATACATTTCACTTCTAATATGGAAAAAAGTATTTTCTAATTCAGAAAATTTTCTTTTTTGAGAGGGAAATTTTCCAGGTTAATTTATTTTAGCAACATTTTTTTGATTGTGGAAATGGATTTAACATTATCAAAAAGAAAATTCTTTGGTTAGTTTATTTTAGTATTAGTTTTTTTTTTATTGTGGAAATGGATTAAAAATCATCAAAAAGAATTTCTGATTTTCAAAATCTTGAAGCTTGACAATTGTATAACTTTTCGAAAATTTTTGATAAACTATATGAAAATCTCAATTTTTTGATAAGTTTTATCAAAATCTTACTGGATTTTCCCTTATTTTATGAGAAAAAATGTGATCTTATTATACTACTCTAATTTTCATTATATTGTACAACTTATTGAATAAAATAATTATGTAACTGTAATTTTAAAAATTATGAATTAGTTAAAATAATTATGTAACTGTAATTTTTTATTAATTTGATTTATGAGAATTTGAATCTTAAATCAATCTACATAATATTTCATTAATTGCACTACTTAGACATCAATTGAAATCCATTATAAAAATAATTTCTAAAATATTATTTTTTGCATTAATGCATTTTAAATATTATATATGATGTTTTTGTGAGTAAATATTAATTTTGAATTATTAAATTTGTATTAAAAATTCGAAATTTCGTTATATATTTTGATTAAAATAGAGCCTATGTTTATATAATTATAACTATATTTCGCAGCTAACTCAAAACGAAACAAAACTAAACTGAAACTAAAACATAATACAATTAAGTTTCACCTTTCTACGTAATATAACTGGAGTGTGGCTTCCTTGGTAACATAATACAACTGTATGTGGCATCCTTGGGAGCTGTAGGATATAGATTACTTAAATTTCTCATTATGAACGAATTTTAGATGGTAACCATAGTAGGAATGTGGAAGTTGAATTGTAAGTTCATGTTACTAAGCGGAGGGTATCAATGTCAAAGGATGATTTGAAAATTCTACTCGTTATTGGAAAATGTTTATTTATATAGTTAAATATTTATATGATAATGGTATATTTTAGATGATAACGGTTGATTGCATGATCTTTAATAATTGTTGAGATATTTAGATAAGACCGTTATAATTAGTTTTTAGTAGCGAGATATAGATTACTTAAATTTCTCATTATGAACGAATTTTAGATGGTAACCATAGTAGGAATGTGGAAGTTGAATTGTAAGTTCATGTTACTAAGCGGAGGGTATCAATGTCAAAGGATGATTTGAAAATTCTACTCGTTATTGGAAAATGTTTATTTATATAGTTAAATATTTATATGATAATGGTATATTTTAGATGATAACGGTTGATTGCATGATCTTCGATTAATTGAGATGTTTAGATGGTGTTTGAGACCGTTAGAGTAGTTTTTGCTAACAAAATAAAGTTTGGAATTTCAAATTTATTTGGTTTATTAAAGAGAAATTTGATAATTATATGTTTTTCATGATTGTCATTTTATATTTTAAGTAGATTTGCTAGTATAAATGGATTTTTTTATAATAATTGAGTAATAGATTTGAATATAGTTAATTTTTTATAATAATTGAGTAATAGATTTGAATATAGTTAATTTTATTGTACAATAGCTCACTAGTTTAGCTCTCTAATATTAATCTTTTTTAGTGAAATGTATTCTAAGAATGACCAATTGGAGAATGTCACTACTCCAGTATTTTCCATATTTCTTTTTGTATGTATAAAAATTTCATTTCGAGGAAATCAATCATAAAATAATAAGAAAAATAAAAACTCAAACTAAGCAAATTCTCTAACCTACCTATTGTAAAGCACTTACTAGGTTTTATAAGAAGTTAAATACACTTTTCAAATTTTTTATTTCAACCCTATCCAAAACTTCTAGACATAATTCCTAAAAGGTATTGAAACTATCATCTCTCTAAATTGTTTGATTCTTTACCAAATTTTGACCCAAAAAATTTATAGATTGCACGTGAGAGGATGTCGTGCTTAGTTATAATGACATAAAGCAGAGTTAATATGTGCGACATGGGTATTAGTGAGAGCATGGTGTAATTAGGCTTTAAAATTAACGCTAGTTTACAAATTTTCAAAATACCATTTATTTCAAAATTCTAAATAAACACATCATTGTTAAGTTGAAAATAATTTAAAAATGTTTCATAATGACTAGCATATAGGAAAATGACAAGTTTGAAATTATATATGTGTGTGTGTGTGTGTGTTTTATTGTTATTATATGTTACTTGACATCTAAATTACTTTTCACATAGTCTACAAAGAATGTTTGTGATGAAAACATGGACATTAGTTTAAGTAAATATTGTACTAATTATAAGATTTGAATGGAAATATTTTTCTCTGTGCAATCTCCATACATATTTTGCTGCAATAATTTGGTGTTTGCTAGCAAGGGGAAAAGGTGGGCCTAAGTTAATTCACCTATTAATGAGATTTTATGGAAGTTGGTGCCCTAGTACATTGAACAACTCTGATCTCTACCAAAACTATAGGCCACATGACAATATAAATTTTCTGATGGGGGAAATTGGTATATTGTTGTCAATGTGACTAATGGATTGCTTTGTAAATTAAAAGTTGTATAGTACAATCTTGCTTCAAGAAACAACGTGCAACATTCGAAAATGAGAAAACCATGGAACCATTAGATATTAAATTTTCATAGTAGATTGAATTAGACATAAATATAGTGAATACTTTTACTTCTACAAAACAATTATAAAAATATTCCAAAATTTAGAATGTAATTGATGAAGCTCGGGTGCAAATTTTATTGTCAAAAATAAATATTATGTATTCATTTTCAATGCCATGTTAAATTTACTGGTTTAAAGTGGAAAAAATGACAATATGCCGCTTAAAATCCACTCTTTCATGCATATTTCCTTCTCCAAGTGAATAGTAAGACAAATTTTAAGTAGTAGACAATTTTTTCATAACATTTGTGTGTTCCAATTTTCCAAAACAATTAAGGGCCTATAGAGTAGTAGGTCCTAGTGGATTGAGAAGGTGGTCTCTCGTAAGTTTCAACTTCTCTTCTAGCATATAAAGAGTAGTCCAAAGGGAAATGGGAATGTCACGATTATGGAACAATATTCCTGAGGTAGCGCACACTTCAGTTCTTTTTAATATATTCTTGCTTGTGTCATGATAGTTATAGAACAAATTACCAAACAAATGACATTTATATTTTCTACAACAAAAGAAATTAAAATGCATTTCAGGAATGTCAAAAAAAATGATTTTATATTATCTTTCGGAAGATAAATAAAACTCCCATTTGAATTTTCTAGCATAAAACCTATAATATTCTCTCATTTCTCTATATTTATGATAAGCTCAATGGCCATCAAGTATTTGCATGAGCATTGCATCCTTATTTCATAGAAAAGCCCTTTTTTTATGAACCCTATGGAATGATTGTGTCATATACTATTTGATGAAAATATAATATGAAATGGTCACTTTTCATCGAGAAAACCCAACAAGCTACTGAAATACTTCGGAGACACTAAAATTTGTATAAAAAATTTATTTCGAAGATCAATACCGTAGATGCCCTTAAATTCACATGTGAACACGTTCTGATAAATTTCTATGAAATTTTGAAAAGATCACCTAAAATCAATTTTTAAATTCCCAATACAAAGAGATGAAATGTTTTGCAAACAAAAAACACCTAGTAATCATAGTAGAGCGTTCAACATCAAACTCATGATTTATTCTAGTGCAATGCAAAAACAAACTTAAAAAAAAGATTGTAATATGGTTATTTTTGCTTTATCACTCTAATATATATTTTTGGAATTAATAAAATTTAATTTACAAAAAAAATTGAGCTATCTAATATCAATTACCAATACTAATTCTTATATATATATATATATATATATATATTTCCAACTACTACATTGCATAAGAAAACTTCTCATGAATCATAAAATAGACATAAGTCAAGTGTAATGGTGTGATTATTTATGACTATAAGAATCGTAATTTTTCATAAAAAAAATCAATTTTACAAATCACTAAGTATTTGGAAATAAAGTTTGGCTATTTCATATTTAAAAAAAATATGAACATGGAGATTTTAGTCTAATATAATATAACTTATAAGCATCCAAAAACAAAACTAATATTAAATTAAAAAGGTTTATGTAGAAATTGACGAACCATTTCATGTTCAAAAATCACATGAAATTATATATGAAACAAATTGGAGGTAAATAAAGAATCATTTATAAATGTTTAGGAAGGCTTTGAAATATATTTATTTAAATTACAAATTTAATATATTTTAAAAAATAAGCTTGTTTGATACTATGGACATTACACAATTTACAAGTAACATATATATAATTATTTCTTTATGACTATTCAAACAAAAGTATAAATCAGATCGATCGATAAACCACTCGAAGGATCAGTTTGTGTTATAAGTTTATACCTAGATCACAAGTGTTACATTAAGACTAACATTTAGGGTTCGCTACCTTACATGGAAATGCCATTTTCATGAGTGTATTTGTTGTAACACGCAACGCAATGCCATTATTGTGGATTATAGCACTATAAGGTGTCGATATGCACCTAGGAAAGCCATTCAAATTACATCACAATTTATTAGTATTAACTCAATCGAATCCATTGAAAAGTTTAAACGCATTTTACGGGCACCACATATGTTCTTGTAAACAATCTAGCATGTGTATAAGATTCTAAAATGTTGTCTTCTTCTTAAAAAGTTTTAAAATGATGTTTAAAAAATGCCGAATTCATTATTTTTATAAAGAAAACATAAAGTCAAAATTTAAAATGAATTTGAGGCCCAATGTCAACTGTACTTTATGTTCAGATAATTGAGTGAGTTGTCAAACGATATGAAGTCTAACTTCATTATCATCCAAAGCGCTCGTGGAAAGCCAAATCGTCGATTGCAATAATGGTGTGACGTAAATGTTGAAAAGCCATTAAAATTGCTCATCAAATTTATTTGTTAATACCAACCATTGAAAAACTTGAAAGCATTAAATGGTCAGGATATGTTTTCCGTAAAACAGAAATCTAAAAGGTAACCTTGGGTTACTGCCAGCGTTCAGAATCTGCCACGTTGTTTCCTTAGAAAATGTATTGATCCAAGGGACGATCCTCCCTGAATTTTAAATGTGTTGCTGTACCTATAGTTGGCATAGCTATGGAATGAATGATATGACTCAATTAAGAACATTTATAACGCCAGATGGTATGTACAGCCGCAGGGATAGATACCTGAAACTGATTAATTCTTTAGGTCATTCACTATATGAAAATGCACTAAAATTAATATCAAAAAGGTAAATACGAAAGTACATCTGGAAATAAGTTGTAATTGTCATTTTTTAACATTTATGAAATAATTGGACATTATATAATAGTAATAGTTATTTTTCTAAACCAAGATTATTCATAAGTCTAAAAAAATATTAATTAATTAATTTTTTTTATATTTTAACATATGTATATATATATTTTTTAAAATTACTAATTTATTTATTTATTTATTTATATATCTATCTATGGTTTTCTATTTGTTTTTTTTATTTTTTTGATAAAAAAAAATATAACTTTCCCTTTATGAAATAAAATATTAAAAAATTAAAAAATATCATTTTATAATTATTTTTTATTTTTCATATAAATTGATTAAAAAAATAAATATATAATAATTAAATACATGATATTAAATTTCCCATGAAAAAAATATGTTTATGTTTTTAATGTTCATAGATAACCATGTAAATATTTTTTGTCACCTCCTTTTCCAAAGTTGTCCCCGCTTCTCTAAACCCTACACCATCAGCGACCACAACTGCTCTGCTGTCTTCTTCCTTTCCGGCCCGCCAATCTCTGTCTGGGCCGCCCTTCATAAGGGCCTCGGCCAGTATAACAAGTTCCTTCATAAGGGCCTCGGCCACTATAACAGGTTCATGTTATATTCTCAATTCCGCTAATTCAGAAGAACTGACCATATCTCTCAATCACTCATCGTTCTTTGATAACTGTCCAGCTAAATATTAAATATTCAGCTCACAGCAAGAAATTTATAATCTGAAGCCCTAATGCCTGAAGGAAGCCGTAATACACATACTCTTGGTGATCTCCATGTTTTTCTCATTTTCTGCCGAAGCTTCCGTGTTATTCCACTTCCACATATCTTCACCTTCACGTAAGCCATAATTCCACGATGGCCAACGGATCGTTTAAATTTTTCGTTTCGTTTCCATTCAAAGGATATGTTTGGTTATGTTAAATTACTGTTAATCGACTAATACAGAGGAGGGTTATAGTTAGAAGCACGATAGCCGGGTAAGGGTTCGGCTCTCGGATCTAATTCTTGGTAAACTCACCCTGAAATTCCGGGTTAAGGTAAATTTCTTTAATTTAAATTATGCTGTCTTAACATTAAAATTTACAATTTTGTTTGTACAATTTAGTCATTAACTTCGAAAAAAATTTGAAATTTTATTATTTTAAATCTATGTGTATTTGCTGAGCTTCGTGGATCTTGGTCGGGAGACGAGGGGACAACATTTTTTGAAACAGGGTGCGTGGGTTCGTCTAGGTATTTTTATATTAATATATATTATAAATTATAAATTATAATTTATATATCATATATAATACTATATTTTATAAATTATAAATTTAATGACACTAATAATTTATAAACTTTAAAGTTTAAAGTTTAAACTTTAAAGATTTAAACATGCACATCATTCAAGAATCAACAATGAACATTCAAGTTTCAACATTCACATGTGACATTTGCCATTGAAATTTCAAAATTAAAATTTGCTTCATTTATTGTTTCTCATTGTTGATATGAACTCTGATCACAGAATTTTGTTCTTGCAACTTATAAACCATTTAAAAATTACCCAAATCATCATTTTTTCCAAAAAAATAAAAATAAATAAATTAGAGTGAAATTTTACCTTAGCAGAAAAATACTCACTAGAAAAGTTGACTGTATTCACTTATTAATTCACTTCGTCCTTTACACCGACTCCACTCAGCACCATATTCTATAGGTTATTCAAAACGTTCTTAAAATTTTCATTATCTCCAGAATTTAGAAAAAGTAAAAAATCTAAAAAAGACATACTTTCCAGTAGTTTCAGAGTTTTCAAGATTCTACGTCTTTCCAAAAATCTCAACTCCTAAAGCATAAAGAAACTATATACTATTAAATTTACAAGATATTTTCCTAACACCGCATCCAATTTCTAACTTAAACAAACAAAAATATAATTTTAAATATGTTTTTGCCATGCATCCTCTTATTCTCTCCCAATCCCTTGCACATGTATACTATCTCACCTCATTTTCGTGTTTTGCACTCACCCCAAAATTTCACATTTTTCTGACAATCATACCTCTATCCCTCCCATAAGTATACTTACCTCACTTGGCGTTTTGCATCCTGCACCCAAGTGATCTCAGGACCCAGAATCTCACTTCTTTCTGACCATTGTACTCTCTTTATGGACCCCTTAATTATCTCGTTTTCTGGAACATTAAACGCATATATATTACTTAACCTCTTTCAGACTATTATTTCTTCCAGATCATATCATGTGTCGGCTATCTTAAACTTAATTTTTTATATTAACTCCATAAGTCAATAAGAAAATGATCTGCTCGTGAAAGGTGCTATCATTTCTATTTGAAGGTAGGTCTTGGAATTAGATTTTTTTAATAATAACTTATAAATTATTTATGGAGCAGAGCAATATATTTTAACTTTTAAAAAAATCAAAATAGTTCGATTTTAATTTTTATTTATCGTTTGAACTTTGAATCATGAATGTTTTAAAATTTAGAAAAAAAATAAAAAATAAAATAGTTTTTATAATTTATTTTATTAAATTATAATTTATTTTTAATATTTATTAAAATTTAATTAAATTTTTTAATTTTTAATCATTTAAAAAAATTTATATATTTGAAAAAATTGTTCATGAAGAACCCTGAAGAACCTGAAATTCGGGTTCTAAGTACCCAAATGATGGGTTCTTCATACCAAAAGAACCCAAGAACCCGATTTTTTTTTTTGAAGAACCCGGTTCTTTTGAGAAGAACCCGGTTCGTTTGGGTTCTTCAGGGTACTTGGGTGCGGAGAATCCGGTACTTGGGTGCGGGAACCCGGTGCGGGTTCGAGAACCCCACAGTCTTGGGACCCATGCGACGTAGTTTTAAATATTGTTGGCAGTTCATGCGCTCTTGCATGGGGTTATATTGCAGTGCGTAAATCTTTGCAAACATTTAATATAAATATAAACCAATTTAGTTATTAATGTAATGTTGACGTATATGCATTAATTCATATTTAAATTAAAATATTTATAAATATAAATTGTAATATAAAACGTAAGCCACTACCTTTTATGGGTCAATATTATGGGTGTATGTCACTTTTCATTCAGATAAATGATTTCACTTTACGAAGGAAGCAATGGTGCGTATTGGGTGAAGTTCTATTTGTGAAGTCCTTAATGAAATCCTTTGATGAATATGATCATAACTGTGAGTTTGTGGATGAACCAAATACAAGTGTTGTTGAAGACAAGGGTTTTGGGTGGTTGACCCATAACCATGGGTTTGTGGAGAACCCTTAACCATGATGAATGAGGATCCGATGATAGAAATTCCCTTTAATCTTTGGGGGCCAAGTGTGATGATAGAAATACCCTTTAATCTTGGGGGCCAAGTGTGATGTTGAGAGTGTGTGGCCTAGAAAATGGACTTCAGTCGACTTCAGTGGCAGGGGTTTTGTGTGCTTGACCAATAACTGCGATGAACAAATATCCAAGGATAGAGATATCATATAATTTTTATGGGCCAACGATGATGACGAAAATGTATGACCTAGCAAATGAGTTTCAACGGAAAGGGTTTTATGTTGTTGACCCATAACCGTGTTGGAAGAGATAGTTCGCTTCTTGATCTACCTGGTAGGGATCTAGTGGCTTATCTTTGTAAATCCTCACCATCCAATGAGATGTTGTAAAGGCTTCCTTCTAGCACTCAAGTCTAACATTAGACACAATAGACAATGAAGATGACCCACTCTCTATCTTAATGAGGGAGAGAATCAGTTCTTGCCATAAAAGGTTCAATAGCTGAATTTAGCCTCTTGATCATGGTATCACTTTCATCACAATCTCTATGAGGCGATACGTCATCATCATTTTCCTTGTTAAGTGAGATGAAGGAAATATCAAGGCATGCAATACCTAGAAGATAATTGAGTTGAAAGAAGCATGGTCTCAACCTAACCAAAACATTTGAGTTCACAAATAAATTAGGGAATAACCATATACATAATTTAAGGACCATGCTTATTATTTATTTATTCTAATTATAAAAAAGTTGAACATCAAATGAATTTAATTTTTTTCAATGATATATGAACATAATTATATTAATAAATGTGCTTGATATATATCATAAAATATATACAACCTCATTAACAATTGATATAGACCAATAAATGTATATCTACTATTTTAATCATTAATAGATATATGGAAAGAATTTTATATTTATATTTAAATTAATTAATATAAAATTATAATAATTAAATTTTAATATTATTTTATGACTATAATATATTATAATTATAATAATTAAAATGATTATATTATAATTATAAATATACAAAACGATTTAATATATAATTATAATACCATATAATAATTATAAATATATTAATATTATTATATTAAAATTATTTAGTATATGTTATTTAATATATGTTTATAGGGTAATATATTGGACAAGATGAAAATATAATCATGTTAAACTTAAAAAAAAAAATATTTAATATACAATTATAATATTATTATTAGATTTCAGTATTACTGTTTTAATATTAAAATTTTAGTTTTCAAACCTGAAATCAACCTAATTTGTTTCAATTAATTATATATTAGTTTTATCTTTCATATATTAAAAAATATATATTAATCGATCTAATTTGTTTCAATTAATTATATATTAGTTTTATCTTTTATATGTAAAAAAAAAAATGTTTTTGAGTAATTTGAAGTACCATTTTATAAGTATTTATTTCATAAATATAATACTCATATATCTAATTGGAAAAATGTAGTAGTCAAATATAATAGTAATGCATTTCATTTTCAATATGGAAAAAGTATTCTCCAATTTAAGAAAGTTTCTTTTTTTGAGAGAGAAATTTAGTAGGTTAGTTTATTTTAGCAAAAAAAAATTAATTGTGGAAATGGATTCAACACTATAAATGGATTCTCAAAATCTTGAAGAGTAACAATTATATGAACTTCTCAAAATTTTTAATAGATTTTATCAAAATCCGAAATTTCTAATGGGTTTTATCAAAATATTACCAAATTTCTCCATTTTTATAAGAAAAAATACGACCTTATTATACTACTCTAATTTTCATTATTGAAAGAATAATGAATTAGTAAAAAAAATTTGTAACTGTAATTTTTTATTGGTTTGATTTATGAGTATTGGAATCTTAAATCAATCTACATAATATTTCATTAATTATACTATACTACTTGGACGGTAATTGTAATCAATTATAAAATAATTTGTAGAATATTATTTTTTTTCATTAAAATATATCAAATGTTATATATAATGTTTGTGAGTTTTATTAAAAAATAATAAATATTAAATTTATATTAAAATTTCCAAATTGTGTTATATATTTTGATTAAAAAAGAGCCTATGTTTATATAATTATAATTCGCAGCTAACTAAAAAAAAATTAAAACCTAATACAATTAAATTTCACCTTTCTACATAATATAACTGGAGTGTGGCTTCCTTGGTAACATAATACAATTGTACGTGGCATCCTTGGGAAGTGTAGGATATATTACTTAAATTTCTCATTATGAACGAATTTTAGATGGTGACGGCAGTAGGAATGTGCAAGTTGAATAGTAAGTTCATGTTATTAAGAGGAGGGTATCAATGTCCAAGGATTATTTGAAAACTCTACTGGTTATAGGAATTTATTTTTTTATATAGTTAAATATTTATATGATAATGGTATATTTTAGATGATAATGGTTGATTTGATGATCTTCAAATAACTGAGATGTTTAAATGGTTTTTGAGAATGGGAGAGTAGTTTTCGAGAAACCCAAAATCAAGTTTGGTATTTCAAATTTATTTTGTTTATCAAGAGAAAATTTGATGATCATATATTTTTCATGATTGTTGTTTTATTTTTTACGTAGATTTGTGAGTATAAATGAAATTTATTTTAGAACAATGAAGATAGTTAACTTTATCAGCTCACTACTCTAGCTCTATAACATCAATCTCTTTTTAGTGAAATGTATGCTATCAGTGACCAATTAGAGAATGCCACTATTTCAATATTTTTCATATTTTTTTTTGTGTATAAAAATTTAATTTCAGGAAAGCAACGAACTAGGCGAATTTTCCAAGCTACCTGTTTTAAACCATTTATTAGATTTTATAAGAAGTTAAATAAACTTTTCAAATTTTTCGTTTAAGCCCTATAGAAAACTTCTAGACATAATTCCTAAAAGGTATTGAAACTATCCTCTCTCTAAATTGTCTTAGTTACAATGACATAAAGCAGGGTTCATATGTGCGAAAGGGGTATTAGTGAGGGCATGGTGTAATCTGGCTTTAAAATTGACGCTAGTTTACACATTTAGCTACCTATTTTAAACCATTTATTAGGTTTTATTAGAAGTTAAATACACTTTGCAAAATTTTCATTTAAGCCCTACCCAAAACTTCTAGAAATAATTCCTAAAAGGTATTGAAACTATCCTCTCTCTGTATTGTCTTAGTTACAATGACATAAAGCAGGGTTCATATGTGCAATAGGGGTATTAGTGAGGGCATGGTGTAATTTGGCTTTAAAATTGATGCTAGTTAACACATTTTCACAGTTTTTAGCTATTAAATAGAATGCATTTCAAAGTAAACACATCATTGTTAAGTTGCAAATAATTTAGAAATGTTTCATAACGACTAGCATGTAGGAAAATGACAAGTTTCAAATTATATATATGTGTGTGTGTGTGTTTGTTTTATTGTTATTATATGTTGCTTGACATCTAAATTATTTTTCACATAGTCTACAAAGGATGTTTGTGTTGAAAACATGGACATTAGTTTAATTAAATATTTTACTAATTATAAGATTTGAATTAAAATATTGTCTTACATGCAATCTGCATACATATTTTGTTGGAATTATTTGGTTTTTGCCACCAACAGGAAAAGTTGGGTGTAAGTTAATTCACATATTAATGAGATTTTATGGAATTTGGTGCCCTAGTACACTGAACAACTCTAATAGCTTCCAAAACTATAGGCCACACGACAATATACATTTTCCAATATGGGAAATTGGTACACTGTTGTCAATGTGACTAATGGATTGCTCTGTAATTGAAAAGTTGTACACTACGATCTTGATTTAAGAAACAATGTGCAACATTAGAAAATGATGTGAAAACCACAGGAAACCATTTGTTGTATACTAAAAATTGTCACCATGACATTTAGTTGTCGATATGGGTTCATCATTACCTATTTTATGCTCCCTTGAAGGTCCAAAATTATAAAGTTCCTAAACCAAGCCTTGGAATTTGGAAAAAGCTCATTAAAACTTTAAAAAGCCTAACTCCACACTTTTCCTAGTCATTGCCTGCGGTACCGCAGTTTCTTGCTCCATAACCTGCGGCACATCTCGCACGTTCTGATTATTAAAACTACAGACCTCCGTAAAAGGTAAAATAAAAGAAAAAGTAAGTTCTAGAAGCCTAGCTGGTCGAATGTTCTCCTAGCTGGAAGCTTCTAGAAGCGTAATCTGATCGATCTTCGCCCCTTCATTCATGAACCTCTATCCCTTCATTAATGGAGATTATCCCTTGGTATTTGGAGCTAAAATCCTTTTTTGAGAGGACTTTATCCCCCTTTCTTTGGAACTGAAACCTCCTCCCTTCTGCTATAAATTGAGATCATGTTTCAGTCTCAAGGGTACTTAGAACTTGGTTGTTTTGAGGTGAATTGCTGAAGAAATTATTCTCTCTATACTTGGCATCAATGGTATGAGAACGATTACATACTCATATCATAGTTTTATGCTAGTTCGGAGAGGAGAAGGCTTGTCAAACCGATGGAAAACGACTGTTCAGGACCTTGGAAGAAGCTGTATGACATCAAGGCGACAAGGTTGTAAGGTTACTTCTTATCATACAAGTTAATACAAATGGATTCTATTTTCTCATTAAGTTGTTCATGTATCTATTTGAGTAATTTAATTCTTGGATTCCTCGATCACTGAGATAGATTAATGTTTCTGAATTATTATATCTTGCAGGTGCTTTTAATCTTTTTTCTTGTCTTTGCATGCAGGTCTTACACGCTGAATTGACCTCTTTTGGAGTAACTGGATTGAAGATTATAGCAAGCGTTGGACTTAAGGTAGGAGCATTTCTTCCTACTTAGTTAATTAATAATTATAAATCATAATAATCTAGAGAAAATGGTTTGCATTTGGTCTATTTGTTTCTAGATATCCTTAGGATAGTATGGAGATCGCTCTTGTCTACGAGAGGGACTAATACGCCTAACACCATTAGATGTTAAATTTTCAAAGTAGATCAAATTAGACATAAATATTGTGAATACTTTTACTTCTACAAAATAATTTATATGAATATATTCCAAAATCTAGAATGTAATCGCTGAAGCTAGGGTACAAATTTTATTACCGAATATAAATATTATTGTATTCATCTTTAATGTCATGCTAAATTTACTAGTTGAAAGTCGACAAAGCGACAATATGATTCTTAAAATCAACTCTTTCGTGTATATTTCCTTGCACATGTGAATAGTACTTGACAAATTTAAGTAGTACCCCAGATGCGGGTGACTAAGGCCTACAGGAGACAGGAATGGTGCCACGCATGCTAGCCCACCTGGAGGTCGAGCACGTGTGAGGGGCATGCAGGAGGTGACGTGGAGGTAGGCGTGAAAGAGGAGGGCAATGTAAGTGAGGGAAGGATATTGGCAACGAGTAGTATAGTACATCGTTGAATAAAAGAGGTGGAGGAAATGGATTCACAGGATCCCAACAGAGACACACACCTGTGATGTCCTTGTTCACTCGGGTGTGGAGTTAATGGCATTGGAAGGTGAAGGGGCAAAGGAAAAGCAAAGAGGGGAGCTTGGGACAGGTTTATAAGAAGTCGTAGGGGACGAGGTGGAACCGTCGTAACTTTGTGCTCTAGGGTGAATGGACAGAAAGGGGCATGAATATCAGTGGCGACGTAGGATGTAGTGTTTGTGGTCTACTGATTCTCTTTCCTAGAGGGGAGGATGGCGGATTTTATTACTCAAGCCCATGGCTGGGTAGAATGTGGAACAAGTAGAGGCAGGGGAGAGACGTCTAGAGGTGGGGATGGGGGACGACACAGGTATCAGCCAGAGTTCTGGGACATAAGTCTAGATTTGGAGTCATTGTTCTTCGACGATAATGACGATGTGAATGCGAATGCCATCTCCGAATTGGAGGTGAACCTGGTCAAGTCCTTGTGGTTGGAGTATGGGGAGTCGATCGAGGTGCAACCAGTTTGGGTGACGCGGATCATCCTGGGCCACCTCATACATGAGAGAAGGTGAATTCTCCAACTTGTGGGAGAGAACCTCCGCAACATCTGGGAAGGGCTTGACAAAAGTATTGGAAAGTTGAAAAACACCTTGATGATTGTAAAGTACCTAGACATTCTTCAGCTAGACTATGCGCCTTCGTCGGATGATCTCGGGGATGGAGAAGAGGAGGACTCTATGAAAATGCAAGAGTCGAACAACCTAGGAGGAGAGAAATAGCATCGAGACTATCCAGGTGCTTTTTTTGTTATGATAAGATTTTGGTAGTTTCTAGCCCTGAAATATTCATGGTTCGAAGCCTTAGCAGGTTTAGTTGGTTAAATGTTGAAGCTATTGCCCGTCTATCTAGTTTAGGGGTCATTAGACTTGATATCTCTCTGGTTTCTTGTGTTGGGCGGAGACGTTTTGATAATTTTTGATACAGGGTTTGGTTTCCAGCTAGCCGATAGATATTTGATTATATTTAACAAGTTAATAGAAGGAGTCCCATACTTGTTGATAAAAAAATAAAAATAAAAATAAGAAGACAAATTTTAAGTAATAGATAATTTTTTCATAACAGTTGTGTGTTCCAATTTCCCAAAACAACCGAGGGCCTAGAGAGTCGTAGTTCCTAATGGATCAAGAGGGTGGTCTCTCATAAGTTCTAATTTATCTTCTAGAATATAAAGATTAGTGCAAAGGGCAGTGGGAATGTCATTGTTATGGAGAAATATTCTTGAGGTAACCCACAGTTCAGTTCCTTTTAATATATTCTTGCTTGTGTCGTTACAGTTATAGAGAGGAAATTTTTATAGAACAAAATTACAAAACAAATGTCATTTAGATTTCTTACAACAATAAAAAATTAGAATGCATTTCAGACATCTCAACTAAAATGATTCTATATTTTCCTTGGGAAGATAAATAAAGCTCTCATTTGAACTTTCTAGCATACAACCTATAATATTCTCTCATTTTTCGCATATTTTATGACAGGCTCAATGGCCATCAAGTATGAGAATTGCATCCTTATTTCATAGCAAAGCCCTTTGTTTATGAACCCTATGGAGTAAAAATTTATGAAGATATTGTATCATATACTCTTTGATGAAAATATAATATGAAATTGTCACTTGTCATCAAGAAAAGCCAACAAGCTACTAGAATACTTTGGAGACACTGAAATTTGTATAGAACATTTATTTCAAAGATCAATACAACAGATGCCCTTAAATTGATATGTGAACAGGTTTTGATAAATTTCTATGAAAATTTGACAAGATCACCCAAAATCAATTTTTAAATTCCTAATACAAAGAGATAGCAGGTTTTGAAAATAAAAAACACCTAGTAATCATAGTAGAGAGTTGGGACATGCAACTCATAATTTATTCTAGTGTAATGTAAAAACCAACTTAAACAAAAAGTTTTCTTTAAAAAATTACAAATACTTTATTTTCAAATTACAACCCCAAAGGATTAGTGTAATTTCTTAGTAAAATATATGGAAATAATTTCTAATTTGCAAAGAAAATAAGAAAGTATTTCTCTCTGCAGTAGTAGCTGTGATGGTGAGAAATGGGGGTATGTGAGTGCTAGAGGTAATGGTGGTACGAGGTTAGTGAGGCATACATTGCTTGGGGGTAGGAAAGTTAGCAAGCGGTAGCATGTTTCAGTTAGAACATTTGATCGAGTACCATTTGCAAATTCTTTAAAATCATGTTTGCAACGTTTGTGTGCATCTTCCATGGTTCATACTACAATGCAATGAAAATACGGTCTTCGGAAGGATTTAATTCCCTTCCCTATGGTGGATTTCACTTCTACATGGTGAATGCTACCAGCAGAGAGCCAAAAATGAAGTACCCTCCTTTCTCATGGGCATTTGCAAGCCAAGCACCAGATCAAGCGATTTTGCAAAAAATTAAGAAACTTATGAGTAAAAATGTATGAAGAAACCCAATATACTACCAATTTAATGTTTCATATGGTATATTAGAAATATGAATATAAGACTACAGGTACTGAAGAAGTTTTACATTTTTTCAAACAGAGACTACAACGGTAAGTGCTTTGATTTTTTTGTGCCTTGATTTTGTTTTCAGGCTTACGGTTTTTTTCTTTGATTCTCCTTTTAGGAAAAGACTATAAGGGAATGGGAAATTGGGCCTTTGCAAAGTAATGTTCTCAACAAAACAATTTTTTTTAGAAAGAGGTAAATACATTAAAAATAAAATAAAAATTACCCCGTGTTTGTAAAGCTTGTATCGAGAGAATTAAAGCTTTATACCAAAAAATTGTTGGTGTTTTTGTTTTCTCACTCTGGACCACTTTGCAGAGTTAGAAAACATTATTTCCTTTTTTTGAATCGATTTGTAGGATATTAAAGAAACTCATATAATTTACTAGAGACCAAGAAGTGGCAGAAAAAGCATGAGAGCCTCCTTGTACTCTCACATTCTCATTATTAAAATAATTTGTATGATACATATAAATACATGAGGAAGTTAGTCTCAAGATAATGTGTCTATCTTGGACTCTTTGGTTGAGAAAAGATCTCAAAAACACACTAATCTAGGAGCCTCACTAGTTGGAGAGAATTTCTCAACCAACTAGGCCTGAATTGATTCCTAACTATGAGGAACAAACCAAATATAGAAAGGTAAGATTAAATCCAAATTTTCATGATAATAATTAATTTAATAATTTTGGACTCCAAATTATTTTACTCACATGAGATTGAGCCTAACATTCCCTCCCTCAATCATAAGTCCAAAATAAGAACTAGGAACCATATTCCAAGTTCTCATGCTGAAACTTTTGATCCTAAAAAACACTTCGTGAAAAACTGCCAAAGATGGATGCTAAAAACACTCCAATATTAAGAGAACATGAGCCAGGTGCAAGTCTGATTCATCTTTGAATTTTTTTTTACTACTCCATGACGTGCCAAGCTGTAAAAGGATCCATCTTTCCTTTGCTTGTAATAAGCATCCTTTGTCCACTGACAAAAAGTTGATGACGCCCAGTGGTGAATTTTCTTGTCCATTGAAAAAATGTTGAATATGCCCATTGATGAATTTGTTGACGATGATTGCCCATTTCCAACAACTCACTGCTACTTTTTCTAATGCCGTTGAAATTTCTCACTTGGAAACGACTAATTCCTGGTGTCGAAAACTGCGCACTATTTCTTTAGTTGTTGACTGCCCACTCGAGAATTTGATGATCCCCACTGGCTGATGAAGTCTCCCACTAGTTTATTTTTTTGATGTTGTCAAAAATTTTAGTTTGGAAACCAACTTCAATTTAATTATCATTTCCCCCCTTTATCAGCTGAAAGGAGAGACAATCATCTGCATTTGATTTCTGAACTCTCCAAATTGAGGTGTAGGAGAGTTTCATCGTCTTCATGGTATTATAAAAGTTTTCTTCATATGAGACTGAATCCTTTTGCACATAGACAATTGTTTGACTGTATATGACCACTTCCAAGGATCAATCCATACATAGTTTATCTTTACTCTTGGTGGTTGATTTCGCTTGCAACATATTTCTGATGAATGATCTTTATTGCCACAATATTGATAAGGATGGAGGTCAGAACATGTACTCTCCATATGGACATTTCGCTTAGAATGGTTACACTTATTATGAGCACTGTCTAGAAAGCATGTTCTTGCAAAATGCATTAGTTTTGAGTAATCTAGAATATACAAAATGTTGTCTTTTTTGTAACCTAGGGCATGTCGATCTTTGTTGAAGTAAATTTCTTCCCAAGGTCTGATCACTTTCTACGAAAGATCATCTTGTTTTTGCTCTTCACACCTACTGCTGATGCTAACATTCTATCCTTGATTTATTAAATCTTTTGTACCACATTGGGCATCAATCATTAAAATTCATTGGTTTGACATGCTGCATCAAACTGATCACTTCGATATTTGGTACTACTCATTGTATCATTAAGTAGTACAACTGGATGGATAAAATCACTTGTGTCACAACTGACATCAACTTGGAGGATTATATCAAATGTATCAAAACTTTCATCAACTTGTTGGATGAGGTCTTTACTATCACAACTTGCATCTAACTTCTCGGTAAATTGTGCGTCTAGTAAATCTTGTTTTTCACTTAACCTAATTTGGAGTGCACTAATGAGTTTTTCTTTCATCTCAAGCTCAATTTTAAAGTATTTTGTTGCTTCTAATGTGTTGTTCACTTGATTGATTAAGTTTTGATTATGCTTCAACTTCCATTCAAGTAATTCAATTTCATCATGTAACTCATTATTGCACTCTTTCAACTCTTTAATTTCTAGCTCGACACTTTGAAAATTTTCCACCTTTGCACATTTTGACACGCTCTCTTGTATTGACTCTCTTGATTGAGTTTATCACGCTCGCTTGCTTTGCAATTTTCTTGATCTCTTTCTTGGCCAAACCTATTTTTCTTGTTTCATGCTCACTATAACTCACACTCATTTTTTTGTAGATTTTAACTTACTTGATTGTTCTTTTAATATTACGTTTTCTTGCTTTAGAGTTGAACTTGCTTGCTTTCTTGATTGATTCTTCACGCTCACTTGAACTTTGTGAATGCTTCAATCAACTTCACACTAGCTTTCTTTTATGCTCGCTTGATCAGGATCATTTGTTTTGAACTTGCTTAATTTCTCACTTGAAATTCTTTACTTGATCATTTCTTGAATGTAAAAATGAAGGTGTCTAATACTATCCAATAGAATGATTTTATGATAAGTTCACATGAATAGACTCACTTTACTTAATCGACCCACTTGAAGAGAATTGACTCACTTTACCTCCTATCAGTTCAAAACTTGGGTGTCAGTTTCAACCGAGAATGCACCCTTAAAATTCAACTCAATTTGAATTTGATTACAAGCTCAATTACAAAAAATAACTTTATTTGCAAGTTACACAGAAATTGTTGTTGATGTCGATGTAGACTTTGCTTTGGAATGCTTGAGTTTGCAGCTTCATTAACTTGATTTCCTTGAGTGAACGATGTTGAATTTCTTGTTTTAGCTTCTTGATTTTTTGTACTTTTCTTATTTAAGCTTGATTACATGAGCGTGATTATTTGCATGCATTTCTTTAATTTTTTGTGTACTCGATGTGTACCATTTATACAAAGAGAGTGCCAAAACTAGACAAAAAAATGCACACTCATTCACTACACAAGGTGCATCTAAGATCCACTTATTCAATTTCAGGCGGATCTATGAAACTTGAACATTACACAAAAAAATTATGTATTTATTCAATATTGAGGTACATCATCTTTCACCTTGATAACATCATCATGGAATCTTCTCAAAGTTCCAGAATTACTTGGAAGCCAATTGTCTTCAAAAACTCACTCAACCACCTAGAAATAAAATTTTTCTTCAACAAAGTATAAAATGACCTCCTTAAAAGAAATCCTTATCACTCCATTAAAAGAAAATGAACCCTCACTTTATAAAAATCCCACTTGTCACACCAAAATAAACATTATCTCTCCAAATAAAAAATTTTAATACACCTTAGTACAAAAATAATCCCAATCTTCACCCTTATGACTCCCAAATAAAAGAATAATTTTATCCACTCTTTTTCTTTTCAAAAAAACATCGCATAGTTAAAAGATACACCTAATATTTCTGAAAATAACTTAAACCAACTCTTTACTCCAAATATTACAAAAAGTCACTTATCTCTCCAAATGCTCACGTTAAAAGCTTTTAAATACACTTTATTTAAAAGATTTTAATAAAATATTAAAATAACTCTATGAGAGTGACTTATAAAAAGGTGTTTTAATGTAGAATTATTTATGAATGTATACGCATATCATAAATTTGACACCAAGGGCATTTTAAAACATTTGTTTAAGACAAAAGAAATCTTTTGTCTTAAAAAGTCACTTTTTATTTTAGCTATTTTATATTAAAATTTAATATCAATTGAATTGTCTTAAATATAAAATTTAAGACAAAAATCGTGTGAGACAAAAATAATTTGAGACAAAATTTTCTATTTAAGACAAAAACAATTTGAGACAAAAATATTTAAGACAAAAACAATTTGAGACAAAAAATTTAAGACAAAAAAATTTAAGACAAAAGTATTTTGAGACAAAATTTTATATTTAAGACAAAACGAATTTGAGACAAAAATATTTTAAGACAAAACTTTATATTTAAGACAAAAGCAGTTTGAGACAAATATATTTTAATACAAAAGCAATTTGAGACAAAAATATTTTAAGACAAAAATTTAGATTTAAGACAAAAGCACTTTGAGACAAAAATATTTAAGACAGAACTTTATATTTAAGACAATGGCGACTTAAGGCAATGACAATTAAGACAAAACTCATTTAAGATAGTTAGCAATTAAGACAAAATCATTAGCATTGGGAAGTTTGCATTGAAATATCATGAGTGGATAATGGATAAAATTTTATTTTTTATTTTTGAAAATCGATATTCAAACCACATGAAATTTAATCATGTCATATTTATTTCTTTTATATTATATTTTTATTTTTTCATTAAACCACATTCTAAGAAATTAATAAATAAATAGATAAAAAAATATTATTTTTAGGTTGGCAACTCAAGGGGATTTGAACTTTGAATCTCATGTTTTAACCATAACTGCTCCAACACTAATACTCTTGGGCATATTATGTTTTTTCTTGCTAACTGCTCCAAATACAACCTCTAAGAACTAGTAGGGTCCAAGGAAAAGAGCTACAAGTTCCCCAAATCCGATCTACATTTCATGGACAACCACATTTCCCCCAAATGTCCTCCACATATTTTCCTTGGTGTATTGGAGTTTGAAAAATACATATGATGCCACAAGTAATCCTAATCATAAGACTCAACTTTCCTAATGACTAGGATACCTTAAAAATAAGAAAACATCTTAATTTATGCCTAAAATTACTAAAATTTCCTATCCCAAACATGAAATTAGAAATTCTACAAAATTATAGGGCAACAAGGAAACCAACTTCCTCTTCCAAAAATCTCTAAGACCTTATGGAGGACAAATACAAATTTTGAAATAAATTGTTGAAATTATGCTCTTGCATCAATAGCTACCAATGTATCCTTGTAGGCCACCTGCTTTAACAATAGTAATACCAATGTCCTTTACCAGCTAGAAGGAACTCCTTACATAATTCTCTCTTAGATCCCCTTAACCCATTGCAATGATTGTCTTTGATGCCTACCTAGTTGCAAGCACATTAAGAAGCAATGTAGCATATTACTGGTTGAGGATTTCGATAAGTATGTGATTTTGTTGACATCTTGTGACTATCTCATATGTGAATATCTAAAATCTTGGATGCATGTCACCCTGACACTATAACATGACTTAGTATTGCCTATCATACCGTGTCACTCCCTCCTCGAGACACCTAGAACTCGCTAACACACCCTGTCACACACTCTTATTCATTCATTTATGAATTTTGACTTAGTGCGCCTTTGTCATGTTTTCCTGACACTCCCTAACACTCCTTAGCACGCATTGGCACACCTAGGCACTTGGAACAACTTTGTATGCTTCCCTAGAACCCTAACATGCCTTGGCACTTCCTAGAATACCGTGTCACTCCCTTCTTAACACACCTGGAACTGGCTTATACTTCGTTTCCATGCATTTTAAACTAGTGCCCCTTTGCGTTTCACTGACACTTGGCCCTCGCACTCCCTAGCATGTGTTCATGCCACACCCTGGCACCTGCCACATCTTGGCATGCCTATCATGCCTTGGAATTGCCTAACATGTCTTAGTACTTCTAGGAATTCCCTGACACACCTTGGTATTCCTTAGCTTTCATGTCGTCATAGATAACCTTGCTTTTTTGTGACTTGGGAACCCAACCAAGTCATTGGAAAATCGATGTTGTGCCCAGCCCAAAGTTTCCCTTTGTCTGAAACTAATTTTTCCAACCCTTTATGTAACCATAGGCTTACCTCCTACAAGTCTTATTCTGACCTTCTCCTAACACACTTTATCCTTGAGACACTTGGAATTCGTTGACACTACTTGGCACACACTCTTATTCGTTCATTTCCATGCATTTTGACCTGGTTCTCCCTTGTAATGTCCTAACACTCCCTAACAGTCCTCAACATCCATTGACACTTTCTGGCATGTGTTAGCATGCCTTTTCATTCCTTGGCACACATTGACACTCCTTAGTTATCATGCCCTCACAATTACCCTTACTTTTTTGGAACTTGGGAACCCACCCAAGTCTTGCCTTGAATATAACAACTTGACCAAGTTAGGATTACTACAACTAGATTTTGCCTTGTTCACCTAAGAAATGACTATAACCCCTCACCCATTTAGCCCCCTAAACGCTAAACCCCTAACCCATTTAACCCCCTAAACCCTTAACCCCTAACCCCTTAAACCCTAATTCCCGACCCCTAACCCATTTAACCCCCGAAACCCCTAAAACCCTAACCCATTTAACCCCCAAACCCTAACCCCTAAAATACTTAACTGCTAAATCCCCTAACCCCCTAAACCTCTTAACCCCTAAGCCATTTAACCCCCTAAACCTCTAACCCCTTAACCTCTAACCCATTAACCCCTTAACCCCTAACCCCTAACCCCTAAAATCCTTAACTGCTAAATACCCTAACCCCATAAACCTCTAAACCCCTAAACCCATTTTACCCCGTAAAACCTAAACGTCTAACCCTTAACCCCTAAGCCCTTAAGCCCTAATTCCCAACCCCTAACCCATTTAACACCCTAAACCCCTAAAAGCCTAACCCATTTAACTCATAAACCCTAAACCTCTAAACCCTTAAACCCCTAAACCACCAACACCTAAACCCCTAATCCCTTAACCCCTAAACCCCTAAACCGTTAACGCTTAACCATTAACCCATTAACCCCTCAACCCTAACCCCTAAAATCCTTAACTGCTAAATCCACTAATTAAGCCCCTAATCCCTTAACCATTAGCTCATTATTCACCTAACCCCTAATTGCGCCTAAATCCCCTAACACCTAAGCCCCCAATCCCTAATCCCTTAACCAATAACTCATTATTCCTCTAACTCCTAAATGCGCCTAAATCCCCTAACCCCTAAACCCCCAATCCATAACCCCTTAACCACTAACTCATTATTCCCCTAACCCCAATCCCTAATCCCTTAAATACTAATTCATTATGCCCCTAACCCTTAAGCCCCCAATCCCTAACCCCTTAACCACTAACGAGAATATACCACAGTGGGCATGCACAAGAAGAAGAACCAAAGAAATCAAATTCAATAAAGAAAGCACAACCACCACTCCAAACTCGCTTCTCTAAAACACATACAAATGCAATAAATCCCACTGAAGCTTACAAATTTATCAAGCCCTAATTAACTTACTAACAAATTCAACAAGCCAACATGCTACAATTTTTCGAGTCACCCCCAAATCAATTAGTAATTATTGCATTAATGTACATTTGTTTGTAGTTTTATTTAAAAGGTTGAAATTCTCTCAAGAGTGTATAGAATATATCCAAAAGTTTAAAAAATGGAAATTTTGCTTACCTCCACGAGGTATCATCACACTCGGATAGGTGAAAACATACAAGTCTAAATCTTCTACCTCTAAGTCTCAATGGCACTTCAACATGTCAATAACATACTTGCAACAATGCTTAATGAGTTTTGTCTATTGGCTAAAGAGATGTACATCCATCCATCCAAAAATAAACATCTCAATCAATCCACCACCATAAATTGTGCTAAATAGTTCATCATGTTATGTCAAATATTACAATATTTTCTTATATAGTTAGGTCACATATTCCTTGAATATTTGAAAGCCAAACTACCTTAGCACAATATACCAGAAAGATTTGTACTCTAAAAGACAAAAAAAGACAACAAACTAAAATAGGAACTTTAACTCTAATCCAAACACTTCATTCTTAGTAACATGATATCTAATGAAGATGATATGTGGAAAAAAAGCTTCATATATTGTCTATCACATGTCAAATCGAGTGAACAAACACATGCATAGAAAACATCAGAAATAGGGTTCATAGATCAACTTGTATTATATGGTTTCAAACCTTTCTTGTCTCCTTCAAGGGGGTTTCTGGAGGTCTTAAAAAAGACTTCCTTTTGCTAACCAAATGGATTTTTTCTTTCACACATGTATGGAAACGTACTTTCCAAATCATATTGTAATAGATTCATAAGGTGATATTATTGGTATTAACTACACCTTATTTGGAGACATCATTTTTATTGTAGGGGTTGGTACCTTTCTATTGGATGTGGTTGGCGATGTGAAGACTACTCAACCTCTAGTAAAGATTCATACTAACTCTAACAAGCTTATGGATGCTTTTTTACAAAGGGAGACCCCTCTAAGCTTAACTCATTGGATTCTTTGTTTGTTCATGCTAATTATTGTTCTCAACTTTCCTTCTCCAAGGGGCTGAGACTATTTGCTTCATTTATTTTACGTGGCCCGATGAAAGAAGAAGAATGGAGATTGTCTCCACATCTTTTCCATTTCGCCAAGTTTCAAAAAAAGAGTCAAATTCTATAGCCAATAGACTAATAGTCTCTTGATACACCTTTAGTGAGCTATGCATAGCTCTCACCTATCAATGTAGCTCAATGAAATGACATCTAATAGCTCCAAGACACCATTATAAATGGAGTAGTTGTGAAGTTGTTGTTAAATGATCGCCTCCAAATGTTCAATTCTCGTAAATTTTGGGGGTGGGGGGTATTTTGGTGTATTGAGCGGGGCAAGGGGACATAAGGGTAGCATGGATAGGTAGAAGTGAGAGGTTCGAGCATGGTTTACTGAGATCTACAATCCTAACATTAGAGAATGAGAAGGAGCCTTAGGGCCTTATGGCATAGGGGATAGAAAACCTATAGGTAAGGTAATGAGAGAAATTGATAGGGGAACCCCCAATAGTTGTGACAAGGGGATTAGGGGCCACATTATCACAACACATACGCACTTAACCCATAACCACTAAAGTCCCTATCCCTTTAACCCCGAAGCCACAATCCCTTAATCCCTACACCCATAACTCATAACAAATTAACCCCTTTATCCCTTAAACCCAAAGCCATTAACCCCTTAACCCCTAACCACTAACTTAGAATCCTTGAACCCCATAAACCCTAATCCCATATCCTCTTAAAGCTTGACCCTTGACCCATAACCCCTAACCCCTAACCCCTTAACTTTCTGACACCTAAATAACATAACCCTTAGGCACTTAACACCCTAAATCCCACGACATGTAAGCCCTTGATGGTTAATATTAACCCCTAAATCCCTTAACCACTAATCCATTAACCTCCCGCCCTTAAACCCCCTAACCTTCAAATCCCACCAAGCCCTAACCCTTTACCCTTTACTTGCCAACCACTTGCTCCTAAAACCTTAAACCCATTAACTCCTAGAACCCCTTATCCTTTATCCCAAACCATAGGTGCTCCAACGCTAATATTCTTGGGCATATTATGCTTTTCTATTGCTTAGCTCAAATACGACCTCTAAGAACTAGTAGGGTCCAAGGAAAAGAGCTACAAGTTCCCCAAATCCACATTTAACCCCCTAAACCTAACCCATTTAACCCCCTAAACCTAAACCTCTAAACCTTTAACCCTAACCCCTTAAACCCTAATTCACGACCCTAACCCATTTAACCCCCAAAATCTAACCCTTAACCCCTTTAACCCCCTAGCAGCTAAAATCCTTAGGTACTAAATCCCTAACCCCCTAAACCTTTAAACTAACATTTAACAACCTAAACATCTAACCCCTTAACCCCTTAACCCCTAACCCACTAAAAATCATGCTTCACTAAATCCTAACCCTAAACCTCTAAACCCCTAAACCCATTTAACCTGTAAACCTAAACGTCCTAACCCTTAACCCTTAGCCCTAATTCCCAAGCCCTAACCCATTTAACCCCTAAACCCTAAAACCCTAACCCATTTAACCCCAAAACCTAAACCTCTAAACCCTTAAACCCCTAAACCACTAACACCTAAATCCCTAACCCCTTAACCCCTAAAGCATTAACGCTTAACCATTAACCCATTAACCCCTCACCCCTAACCCCTAAAATCCTTAACTTCTAAATCCCCCTAAGTCCCTAATCCCTAATCCTTTAACCACTAGCTCATTATTCACTAACCCCTACTTTGCGCCTAAATCCCTAACCTCTAAGCCCCCAATCCCTAATCCCTTAACCACTAACTCATTATTCCCCTAACCCCTAAATGCACCTAAATCCCTAACCCCTAACCCCCCAATCTATAGCCCCTTAACCACTAACTCATTATTCCCTAACCCGAATCCCTAATCCCTTAAAATACTAACTCATTAGCCTGCCTAACCCTTAAGCCCCCAATCCATAACCCCTTAACCCTTTAACACATTATTCCCTAAACCTAAACCTATAACCCCTAAGCCCCTATTCCCTAACCCCTTATTATACCAGGCTCATGGTGCCTTTCTTGAGGCCATACAAGGATTTTACCGCTTACATGCTTTATGTTCCTAACCCTTCACAAAAAATCCTTCTGGTTGGGACACAAAAACATTCTCTTTCATATCTCCATTCAAGAAAGCAATTTTTACATCCATTTGATGGAATTTCCAACTTTTTGAGTTTCTAGGGCAAAGAATGTCCATATGGTATCCCATTTTGCTATGGGGGGAAAAAGTATTCTCATAAAAGACCCCTTCTTTTTGTGTAAAAACTTTTGCCACAAGCCTAGATTTATTCTTTTCAAATGAGCCATCTGCTTTATACTATTTTTTGAAAAATGTTAGCGCTTAATTTAGCAAGGGTCGTAGGAGGGGTTCCAAAGGGACTACTACTAGATCAAGTGGAAACAATGGGACAAGGACCCATTGTCACCTCATTCAATTTCCCCTGCTCTTTATGAACTTTCACTGATGGAAGGAGTCTCGGTATAGGGAAATTACTAGAATGATGAGACCAATAATGATGCACAATGTGATTTCCAATGCCCATTCAAAGAAGAGGATTAGATAATAGGTTCCCTAATTTAGAAGCAAAAGAAGGAATCTCCAAGAAAGGTTCGAGGGAAAGATGATTTCGGGTTTAGGGAAATACTATAAGAGACTAAGTTTTGGGAGATATACCGTGGTAAAGGCTCATCCAATGATCATTTATAGTTAAGATAATAGGTTTTGAATGATGAAAAACAAAGTGAAAACCTTCGAGAAATCCTCAAGTCAAAGGAGCATCAAGGGTTCCCTCTTGGTGTGATAGTTAGGGCATCAATTTATGTGAAATTCCACCATCGTATTTTGTTCAAAATTGGAGGATGGCTAGAGCTCTAATCTAGCCTAGGAAGCGATGCCTTGCTTGAGGGCCTTTTTCTATTTTTATACACCTTATCCTTTTTTATTTTAGCCTCTCTATACATCATACTATTTTAGAGAAAATAAACCTTTATTCCCACACCTTGTGTGTGAGCCTCTTCTTGGAAACTCCACATGATGCAATTCAACCTAGCCATATATGCATGGTTTCTTTTCTTCATGAAGTCAAATTAGCCTTACATTTTTTAAATGCTCCTAGCCATATATGTTGGCAATTCAATGTAAATGCTCCCTTGTGTTTCCCTGACAGTCCCTAACACTTCCTAGCACATGTTGGCACACCTTGGCACCTAGCACATCTTGGATGCATGTCACTGTGACACTATAACATGACTTAACACTTCCTATCATTCCATGTTACTCCCTCCTCGAGACACCTAGAACTCGCTAACGCTCCCTGTCACACACTCTTATGCAGGCGAGCAAGTTGACCCTAGCTGAGGCAACCCACCCATCACAAGTGAAGGTGTGGTTATATCCTAGCTCAGAATCCCTGTCCCTAGCCTTGATGCTTTCAGATTCATCACCTTTTGTATTCTTTGAATTCTCTGTCTTCTACAATAGCCCAAATCTTAGCTCCCACATCAGAGGCGTGTTTTCTGCACCTCATAAAGCGCTGACCGTCCAACAGGCCAAAAAAATCCGCGGGAGTCGTCGTTTTTATATCTGCAATGCCCAATCACGTTAAATCCCGCACGGTTTTGAGGGCCTGACTGGTGTGACAGAGCTCCGTTTCAAATCGAAGTTTGAGTTTGGGTTTTAGCTGTGCGGGTATCGAGGTGAGGGCTTCCAAAGGCTCTGAGGGTTTGAAAAAACTTGGGATTGTGGAATTGGTACACAGATTTTCGGTGAATATCACGACATCTCAGCTTCTGAAGGGAAAATATGGGTCATGGCTGCCAAGCTCAAGGACGAGAAAGGGACTTCGAAATTGAAGGGTGAGGGTTTTCAACCTAGGAATCTAGTATGTATTAGTTTGATTAAGTGTTGTGTCATTGATTGCAATGTTTTCATTTAGTCAATTCAGCTTTTGCTTCAACATATTTGTTGGGGCAGGACAAAGGGGTCAGGATTTGACCGCTTCAACATATATTGTTGGGGCAGGACAATGGGGTCAGGGTTTGTCCAACTTCTATTGCTTGTCTGGCATCTCCAAAAACCTATGTTGTGGTAGGACAATGGGGTCAGGGTTTGGCCATATTATATTGCTTGTCTGGCATCTTCAAAAAGCCTTGAAGATTTCTTGGTAGTATTTATATGTTTAGCCATCTTCTATTACTTGTCTGGCATCTCCAAAAGCCTTTGGATAGATGCCAATTACTAAATTGGCTAGGGTTTAACCACCATGAGCTATATTAATGTAAGAGATTTGTGGCTAGGGTTTCACTACCGCCTCTATGGATTCCTTAATCAGCCCATAACCTTGTCCAATCCCACCATGTTGTTGTCCATCTAACAACATCTCTAGGACGAGATTTTTATAACTCTAGGATGAGAGTTTTATAAACTCTAGGACGAGAGTTTTATAAACTCTAGGATGAGAGTTTACCCGAGAGTTTATGTCAATAAAACTCTCGGACGAGAAAATACTTAAGTCTCATCCGAGAGTATTTTAACTCTGGTCAAGCCCAATCAAACTCTCGGCTAAAACATTAAAAATATCTCGGACGAGAGTTTTAAAAACTCTCGGTCGAGAAATTCAGTTGACTATTTTCTCGGACGAGAAATTAAAAATTTCACCCAAATTCTAGCCATCTGCCAAAAAGTGTTTCCCAACTTCGGGATTTCACCCGTAGGTCACCTTCGATCACCACTTCCCTCCCCAAATTTTCCTCCAGTTTTGATGTTGATTCCCCTATCCCCATCTTGCTTTTATCATGTAAGCTTCCTTGACTGTAAATAATCCTTTCGTAGCATAGCCCCATATCAATATGTCTGACCCTTCCTCAAAGGTGATACTTCTCGATTCTAGCTCCTTCAAATGTATCCATTGATTTGAATTCGTCACATTTGGCCAATCAATCATGTTTTCCATCTTCTCCATCCCACCGTTAAATGGTATCTTCTCTAGTATTATTACCGTTTTATAATTGGTGTTCATAGCATAAGCGAACCATCCACTTTTAGCCTGCTTAGGAATAATTTGCCCCTCCGTTGCTAGGATTCATTCTAAAAGAGAGTTGTTTTTCCATTCATTATTTCCCAATAAATGCTACAAAATAAGATCTCTATTTTGGGTCGCTAGATTCCAGATGGTCGATCCTTTAGGGGGGTCCCCGTATCTTAAAAATATCCTCTGCATGCTTGGGCATGCGCATTTCCTCATCCATATATGCGTTCCACAATCCCGTTCCTCCTTGTGCCCATATCCACCATAATTTCGTCCCCAATACCCTCGGTTGAGAATAAATGGGTCTCTAAGGCCTAGTCCCCCCTTCCATCTTAGGTTTGATGAGGTTCGAGCATGCTACCAAGGACCATTTTTTCGAATCGTTGGACCCCTCCCAAAGGAATTTCTTGAATATTTCCTCTCATTTTGCCGCAAATTGTTTTGGGTGTGGCCATTCCGTACAATTGGTAAATGGGGATGGATTGTAGGACGAATTCTAGAAGGATGGTGCAGAGCCATATTGAGGCCTATAAAAATCCAATTGTTGAGCTTGCTTTGAATTTGTGGATAAGATCACTCAAAGAAGCAATTTTCGCAGAGCTTTCACAAGGGGCATGCCCAAGTATTTAGTGGGAAGATATCTCATACCAAACCCCAACACTCTCGCCATAAATGTTTTGATATTTCTAGCCTTATTAAAGGAACATAATAATTTTTCATTATTAATAAGGGTGCCACAAAGCCTCCATAAACACATGGAGTATATCTTTAATGTTTTTTTCTTCCTTCAACGACACATGACAAAAGAGCATAATGTCATCAATAAATTGTCAATGGGTAAGAGGGAGGTAATTTCCCTTGTGAAGCTAAGGCCACATATCTTGAGATTACGAGCTTCCTTATTTAGGAGCCGATGGGGTTTAAATAAGGTTTTGATGTTCATTTTAGATAGAATTCTAGAAAAGTGATCATAACACCTTGAATATAAGGAAGGGTTACCTTGGCTAAGGGAGGGTGCAAGGACGGGTTTTAAAGGTGGATGGAGGCAAATAGATCTTTAGTTGATCCTTCAGCTTGCAACATAACTTAATCCTAATTAACTTGTTATATACACATTAAAAATGCCTAATTAATCATGAAATTAAAAATATGGATATGAGAGGGAAACCTCTAAACCCCTAACTCCATTTAACCCCCTAAACCCTAAACCTCTAACCCCTAACCCCTTAAACCCTAATTCCAACCCCTAACCCATTTATCCCCCTAAACCCTTAACCCATTTAACCCCTAAACCCTAACCCCATTAACCCCTAACCCCTAAAATCCTTAACCTGCCAAATCCCCTAACCCCATATACCTCTAAAACCCTAACCCATTTAATACCCTAAACCCTAAAACTCTAAACCCTTAACCCCTTAACCCTTAAACCCTAATTCCCAACCCTTAACCAATTTAACCCCCTAAACCCCCTAAAACCCTAACCCATTTAACACCCTAAACCCTAACCCCATTAACCCCTAACCCTAATCCTTAAATGCTAAATCCCCTAACCCTTTAAACCTCTAAACCGACCCCTAACCCCTAACCCTTAACCCATAACCCTTAAACCCTAATTCCCAACCTCTAACCCATTTAACCCCATATACCTCTAAACCTTAACCCATTTAACCCCTAAACCCTAAACCTCTAAACCCTTAACCCCTAACCCCTTAAACCCTAATTCCCAACCCCTAACCCATTTAACCCCCAAAACCTTAACCCATTTAACCCCTAAACCCTAAGCCTCTAAACCCTTAAACCCCTAAACCACTAACACCTAAACCCCTAACCCTTAACCCCTAAACCCCTAAATCATCAACGCTTAATCCATAACCCATTAACCCCTAAAATTCTTAATTGTTAAATCCCCTAACCCCCTAACCCCTAATCCCAATCCCTTAACCACTAACTCATTATTCACCTAACCCCTAATAGTGCCTAAATCCCCTAACCCCTAAGCCCCCAAACCCCAATCCCTTAAGTCCACATTGAGAATTTATCCTAAACAAGAGCCTTCGAAGGTTGAAGTACATGCCGTTAGACTTCTCCTCATACTAATTTTTTCACATACTTGAGTGTTCAAACAAGGAAGCTGACAACAACGTTGTAAACAAAGGTTGCCTCCTCCCCACAAGGAGCCTTCAACAAAAATGGCGAATTCCCTTCTCAAATCCTAATTCGTTGAATTTGTAATCCTAAAGTGATGTACAAATCAGCTCTTCCATGTCCTCATGACATACTATTCGTCTTCTTCGTCTCATTTTTCGAGAAGATCCTCGTTATGTTATCTCTGTGTTGGACCATTGCTTTATGGAAGAAGCATGTTCTTCTCTCCTTCCCTCAACTAGTTGACTCCATATTGCTTCGCTTCCAAGAGTATCTCCTCCTCGTTTTCGTTCTTCTAGTTGCATTATGAGCTGCCCCTCTTCTTCCACTAGTTTTGATCTCGCCCTCCGTGATAACTGCACGCCTGTACAATCTCTATCTTATTCTTTAACTCCTCCCGGTCTTTTAAGATGTTGCCAAAGTCCTCTTTGTTCCACTTCGATCCTTTGCTTGATCTCCTTTAGCTTGAGTTGGAATGTATGCATAAGATTTCTTTCCCACCACTTCGTTGTTCTACCATTCTTCGAGCCGCCCGAATAGATTAGGTCTCGCAGCCAAAAATGATTCAAATCTAAAGGGATTATTTCTTGGTCCCGTTTTTGAGGTCGATTTCTAGTCTTACCAGCCCAATTTTCCGAGCCCATTCCGAGGAGAATGGAGGTTTCCATGTATATGTCTCTCAAGATGACCTCGTTTCGAGACCAAGAACCGATCCAATCCGGACGCAATCTGATTTCGACCTCCTCTCCGATTGTTTTGTGTGAAGATTCTCATGTTGGTTTGTAGGTCCACCATTTTGAGCTCCGATATTGCATCCCTAAACATATCCATATCTAGGTAATGTCTACGAATTCCTTCCTTTCTTTCTCTTCGAGGGACGTTATCATGTTAAAGTCCCCTCCTACTATCCATAATTCTTCCTGAAATTCTCTTCTCATACTAGCCAAAGTTGTGGAGGAAGACCTCCTTCTCCCTTGGGGTATGAGGCCCATAAACCCCAAGTATGGAGAACCCAATCATTGGATCCTATGTGTCTAAAGCGCCCGTAAGCATTCAAAGGACTACTACTCAATCCCGAAAGACGACTTCCGCCGGGTTCCACAAAATGGTTAGTCCTCCCACACTTCCTCTAGAGTCGAGTGCAATCACTTCATATGGTAGCTTGAAACTTAGAACTATCCCTTTGAGCTTGGCTTCATGGATCTTGGTTTCCCGGATGATCATAATGCCGCCTTGTCTTTCCTTTTCGCCGCTCCTTCAAATACCATTGTTTGGCTTTACTATTAAGGCTACAAATATTATCCATACCCTTTCCCTCCATATGATTCTTATTGGGTTGGCATCACCTTAATGTCATGCCCATCAAAATCATCCATTGCTGTTATGGTTGGTTTAGAAACACCTACGAGAAAATATTCCCGAGGGGGATATGACTATATTCATCAATGATTGAATTTTTCAGTTGTATGACATCATGTTGATGTCACTAACTATTGACTCTTTTAATTGACCTTTCCTCCCGGTTGATGTCACCATCTCATTAGGTCCAACTACCAACACTTGTCGATGGAGGGAGGCAAAAATATTCCTTGAAGGGAAGTTTTTATGGAACTTCTTTGATGCCTTCTTTATACTTTAACCCCTAACAAAAATAAATTTTTTAAATACTACATTGGGTCTAAAATAAAGGCCTCCTAACACTTAAATGAATTTCTTACTCCTCGGAAAACCCCTTTCCACATGGTCACCATCTTCTTTTCCATATGGCACTACTATGTCATTGCATGACCCCTATTTTGGGTCCATGTTTTGTTTTCTACTTCTTCCATGCATCCTCTACTAGCATCATCAATTAACATCATCATTCCCATCAATATGGTATCATGCTTATCCATCACCATTTCTCATTGGTGTTTTCCATAGGCTAGGGGTAATGATTCTCCGAATGAACTACTCAATGGGTAACCCAAAATTTTGGAGGTAAACTTCCAAAACCTCGACTAAAACCCTTTTTCATTCATCATTGAGTTCAAGACCCAAATGTTTTCACACTTGATTGATTTATTTCCCCAGGTTTTCAATGCAACTCATGTGCCACACAAGTACCCCTACTCCACCATGTTACGCGACATGTCACATCCTAGTACTAACACTAAGGCCACATGTAAACCATAGGCGTAACGTGCCTCTCCATTCCTTAAACTTCCTCAATGCGTTATCTCTAAAAACTAATCAATCCCTTAAGAAAACATTAGACCATCTATAACCTTTAATAATATTAAAAAGTCTAAGATTCAACCTTTAATAACTTTAACAAAAATTAAAACATTTATTATTAATCAAATAATATTTTTTATAAAACAAGCTTATTATTAATCAAATAATATTTTTTTTTTACAATAATAATTATGATAATCGTAAAAGTTTTGGGATTTTCATTAAATTTCATTTTCCACTTCGCGCGCGTATGGCCAAGGTGGATTGGCGGGAAAAGCTACCAAATGATAATACTCTGTCAGGAGATGATTATACATGATTTTCTACATTTTGCCGAACCCAGTCACTTTACAGTATGCAATGCCGCGCAGTTTTCCGAGTTTCCATGTATGCAATGCCGGCAGAAGTTTTTTGATTCCCATGGAAGTCGCCATCGATTGCTTCTGTACTTCCGCAAGACAATTAGTAGCTTTAAAGAATATCCGTCCCCAAGTCGAAACAATGACCCACAAGTATATCTCGGTTTAACCCGCGCATCGTTTTTTTTTCTCCTCTCGTACCTACAATGCTTATAACTAGAAGACCGTAACAGTATGGTACTAATCACTCAGGTCGATAGGCCGCAACGAGATTTAGGGTTCTTTCTAACCGCAAAGACCAATTTCTTTGAATGCATGCTTCAATTCTATTGTATCATCAACTAATATTAAACCCTAAACTAATTTGCAGGAGATTGATGTATCATCCGGCACAAATGAAGCACATTTTCCCCGAAGGATTGCCGTTGGAGAAGACCATGGCACTCCGACGAGAAGAAGTCCGTGGCATGAAGCCGTACTTGAAAATCACTCTCTTGCACGATGTGCTAAGTGGCAAGGACAAGGCCTCCAAAGGAAAACAACACATTGGGTTTTCGAAAAGCATTCCATAGCCGCTAGTTACTGTCAAGGCTTATCCCAAGGCGAGTTTACTCTTGCTATCTTGTATTATTTTTTCTAGGTTCTATCTTTTTTTGGTCAAACCTTTCAATAGCACGGGTTTTAACTTTTGTATGTACATTGTATGAATTCATTGCAATACAAGGAGTTTATGTTCCGAGGAAATCCTACAGAGGCATTCAATAGAAAATGTCAAATTTCAATTCCTTAGTATCCTCCCCCCACTTCCTCCTTTGATATGTAATGCCCTTCCCAAAGAAGAGGTGCTTTCTCGCTTCTACTTCCTCGCCCGACAACCATCAAGGAAAATCCCAACCCTCTATGACGTCTTCACTATTACCCAAAAGTTTCCGCAGGCGTTTTTCTCGTACAACCCTCACACTCTAGCCATCCGTGGATTGATCATTGCCTCCTGTGCCCAAGCAAGACCCAATTCTGAAGCCTCATTCCGAGGTTCCTAAAACAAGAAAATGGTAGCATGAGGTCGAGGAGGATTTAAACACTGTGGTTATAAAATATGCGCCTTACCATCTAACCTAGCCCTTGTGATGCAATAGACAAATTTATAGATAGGAAAAGTTGAATTTGTCAGATCACCCGATGCAAAATTGCAACGTTGGGGGCCATTATCCTTATCTTTATCATTTGGGTTCGTGGACTCATCACAATGATTTAGAGTAGAAGCATAGCTTGGAGGAAGAAACCGAGGCAGCAGGATCCGGGGTGTCTTTGGAATTTCGCAGGATAGAACCGATTGTATCCTAGTCCATTTGGATGATTTTTATCAAACACATGATATGAATTATTGATAACCTACCGATTATCCTAGTGTTAGATCTTCCCGAAAGCCTTCCCTCGCTTCGAATTCCATATCTTCAAGAAAAAAATCGTTGGGTGGGTTATTGCTGGGCATTGTCATCATATCCATTGTGTTACCGGTGTGATAACTGTAAGAGACACTAGAGGACATGATCGTTGATTCTCCGGAAAGACGAGCTTCTCGCTTCAAGTCTTGCATTTTTCCACTGTGCTGTGCCCGCCGTGAGCCAAGGCATCGCACTCGTGAGCACCGGACCGACTTCCGATTTAGGTGCATGGGTTGAGGGATCGAGACCCATCTTCAACAAACGCTTCTTCAAATGGGTATTCCAAAAATTCTTGATCTCGTTGTCTGCTCTCCCCGTGTAACGCAGCTATTGCAGACCATCCGCAAGTACCACGACATAAATAAACCAACTCGTGATATAAATGAAATTGCCGATAAATGTGGATAGCTATCAAAATATTTATGTGCCATATATAAAGTAACAATTTGTAAAGCCACACAGAGGAAGGTTATGAACACAACTTGTAAGGCCATGGCAGGGAGTGAAGGCTATGGACAAAAAGGTTTTTCAAACAACTCTCTTTATAACATGATCGATATAATATGTATTGCAAAATATTTTCAAATTATTAAATCTAGACTATTGAAAAATGATGAGAATTTGTAATGCCAAACCAAGAGTAAAGGTTATAAACCAAAAATTAATTTGGGAACTCTAAATCTTAAACTATTGAAAACACATTGAGAATTTGTAATGCCAAAACAGGAGTACATAATAATCGTGGAAAACAGTTTAGAAACTCTTGGGATCATGTTATCGTATAGCATTGATGATTTTCTATGTGGTACTGCATCCTAAATTATGGTATCCATTAGCAAGAATATTTGTAATTAATCAATTGCATTTCGTAGGGTATGCCGGGTGAGTTAAAAAAGTACCGAATGCCACTAGGTGCTTAATAATGTCAATTAAAGACAAATTTGTTATGCCTTATCGATGAAGAAAGTTGTTATTCTTTATAAATACCTACGTAAAAACCGGTTGGTCAGCTTTACACCTTTGAGTCAAGTGTTATGATCCCCGCGTATAGGTGACTCATGACCTGGAATCGCTATCGCTGAATCATGATAGCAAGTCACATGTACCTACCTGAAGTCTTCGACTAAGGAAGCAATCGTGGGCCACGCTCAAGTACCCTTGCATCCAAATTAAAAAGATAAGAGCACCCAACTATAATCGTTGGCAACCAATCGAGACTTCGTGTGGTTTTCAAAAATGAAATACTATAAAAAGTACCGCCTTGCCCCCGTTTCCTTTCTTAAGGCACATAGTCCTTTGTTATGAATGTGTCGTCGGCCGCGCTTCAAGCCTTCAAGAGGGTTGGAAAGTTGACTAGGGATGATGGCTTCTAATATGACATGATGACCCCAATAATTCCTCTCAATGTCACTAGCATATATTGACTTTTATTGTCTTATCCAATCACTATTTAAAATGGATGCCAAAGAGCCTATCTTTTATGGCTCCTTTCAGTCTCTCTCAAATTACCAAGACCCGAGATTGCTTGCTTCTCGCATACATGTACATCTCCGATTCCCTACCGAAATTACGTAATACCAAAAATAAAAATAAAAATAAAAATTGATAGAGGGTTGTTACGTATTTGTTCTTTGTTTTATATTCTTTTGTGTAAGGATCACCGACACTAACATCACGTTGTAATTTACCCAAAGATTTCTTGGTAAGAACTACAATACATGGAAGCAACATATGTTGAGAATATTTGAGTACAAGTGATTGGTTGCTATTGTCCTAGGTAAAGATACTCGACCACAAGTTGTTGGTAGAGATTGGGACAAGTTTGATGAGTGGCCTAAAGAGCTTGCAAATGGTTTTTGGATCTTAAAGGCCATTCAGACATATCATTTATGTGTTATGTTGCTGTATGTATTGTACTTGGTGCCATTTTGACATATTCACCCCGACATGGTATAAAGATGAACAAACTTTGCAAGATTATTTCTAGTGAATTTGGAATCTTAAAAGTATTTTTTTCATTAAAATTTTAATTATTTTTATGTGTTTTTTTAAAAGTATCCATTGAGTCTCGTTTGATAGGTGTCCAAGCCCAAAGACCAAGCCCAAGTATTAAAATTATGATTGGGAGTATTGTACCTTGATATATAATATTGCCTATTGTTGATATCTTCATTAGAAGTCTTGTGTATTGATTAATGGATTGCCAAAGATGTTCGTGTCTCATCTTCTATTTTGGTTTGCTTTTCGTAGTCTTTAATATGTAAAAGTTGTCTATTGTTTTCATTTCCTAAGAAATCGCTAATACATTTTATTTATTTGACTCGAATAGCCCATGTTGTTGCAAAGTGTGTAGCACTTCTCAAGCGATATATCTCTTTAGGTGAGTTTATTCTAGTAGTGTTTCGTATAGTTCTTGTTCTATAGTAGAGATATGAAATAATTGGTTCCTTTTTCTTTCCACATGTCAAGTCTAGTGAAAATATTCATTATTTAGTGTAGATTTCATTACACCATTTTTGATCAGAAAAGATGAAATGATGTGATAAATTATTTTATTAATATCAACATTTCAGTTTTTGATGATATGATATTAAAAATAGAGGCAATTAAGATGGTATATAAGGCACCATATTGTATTATTTATGTAAATATAAAACTATATGCTTGTAATAAGTCTGAGAACATTTTTATTCTTCAACATATATGCACCAAGCACATATGTAAAATAATATCCGTTATCCTTCACATTTCACTGGGGATACCGAGCCAAATATATTTGCAAACCCTCTGTTGCTTCAAAATTTGATTCCTTCTCCGAAATATACATTGCCAAAATAGTTATAAACAGGATTGTTTTTCTGTGTCATTTTTCAATAAAGAATATAGACCCATTCAGAGCATGTTTCTCTGCTGTCAAGGCTCTGATTTTTCCTCAAATATTGATAATAATGTAATAAGTCAGAGAGACTTTGATATGTATTTATCTTTGTAATCAATTATTTATGCAATGCCTGTCAACAAGAGTGTTTTCATGGCCTGCCCAGAACAAGCCGCATGTAGCATCCACTCGCATCTATCAATTCATCTTCTCCAACCTCAACATCTCAGAAAGATTGGCCAGATTTCAACTCATTGAATTATGTTCGTGGGTTTGGTTTCATGACATATTCCAAGACATTCATTTCAGTCGCCACCGTTTGCCGGAAATTCTCATGCTAAGAGGACAATCACATCCTTGAGAAGCGTATCGTTTGGTTCTCCAAAATTTCGCCCGTGGCACCGTAAGCAAGTTCTCCCGAGAATAAAGAGGCCACAAATTTGGCTATCACGAATATATTAGGTCCGGAAACAATTAATGAGGAGAACAACAATTATATTGCTCTTGATGTTCTGAAATCAAGATGATTGTGGATAGGCACCAACAAAGTTGGACCCCATCTCCGTTATGACGGATGTATTTCTTTCATTTAGATTTGCTTCTCTTTTTTCGTGTCCTACATGAGCAACAAGATGAACATGGGAAGAGCGTTAGGTGATTTTGTCGCTTCCAAGTTAATTGGGCTAGAGAAGTCAATACTTTGTTGGTTTTTGATAATGAGATTCATCTATGCATTGCCCTTTTGTTTTCTTTAAAATTTTGTGTCATTGGAGAATGTCAAAGTGTTGCGGCACCCCATGATGAGGTTGTTGCATCCTATTGGATGATATGTTGCACCCATAGTTTTAAAAACCAGAATCGGGTTTTTGAACCGGCCCATCTATCTAACCAGGTTTCGAATTTGGATTAAATGAGTGCATTTGGAAAGTAAAATACATGAAATCTTTATTAGATATCATTAACTGGCTTCACATCCATATAGCTTGATTTGCTTTGATTAAAGGGAATGCTTTAACAAGCTTGATCCAAGATGCTTGCCGTTAAGCGTCGGGAACAATAAAGAGATTTTAATGGCCTTAATGATGGAGATGATAGCCGTAACCACCCTTGTCTATTTGTCCAAATAGAAGACACACCTATTGATCCTTGAGTGTACCGTATAAAATTGATCCACAATTCTCAATCATGTTTCCTTTTCACTCTTTTTTCTAATGCATTCAAATTTTATCTCCAATAATTTCTACTTGAAACACCTTAATGTACCAATCGTAAGTAAAATTTCTACACCACATCTTCATGTAACATATGAGATTGCTTTCTTTCCCTTGTTTTTGGTACCCAGCTCAGACATGTGTGGACATTGCCCGGTTGCATGGTTATCTCCATTACAAATACCATTCCCAAAAGAGATCAAGCTTCGCATTCCATACTCAAGATATTTGGCACCTCACGGTTTCGAGTTCAAGTTTATCGAGTGGACAATCTTCCGCTTAAAACATTTTGATACTTCTACTACACCAATGTAGCATTTTTCTTTTTTACCGTAAAACTTGATCCCGAACATCCATCATAGCTTTGCTATTTGTTCTCCATACCGCCTCGCTTCGGCCCGTGTAACAATCCTTATGAGCATGAAAACGTAGGTACCTTGAAGAAAGTGCATAAAAGATTTTAGTTGCATGGTCCAAGCCTCTAAAACTTCACACAAGAGCCGCTACAGTCCGAGGGTAGCCTTCTGGCGTGACCGTAATTCAAGATTCTCGCATTGGGCCCAAACTCAAACCGGCTCACATACTGCCGCTCTGCGAAGGAAGAGGGCCTTATACTAGGCCTCTTGGCCCTTAAACATTCCTCCATGGTTCCGCAATTCGAGCCACACAGATCCGGGGTCCGAAGAGATTATCAGAAGCCGTAGGTCTTTATTACCACGTATGGTCGCCAAAATAATTTGTTGTCCAATTTGAGAAGAACAACCCAAACAAATAACTCTTATGTCCTCCTCACCCGCTCGTTCGTGTTTTGCGTCGGTCTTTAGCTAAGTGCTCACCAGAAACCTATTCAACATGAGATCTTATCCATTCACTATGCCATAAAGTAGGAGTGCCTCATGGAAACCATATACGGAATAGTGAAATACTTTTGCCGCAATATTTAATGGTAGTGACTCACTAAGAGTCTTCATAATAAGCCATGTTTCTTAGAGTAACCGCCTTTAGGCAATGATCCTTTCATGGTGGATCCCGTAATAGTGCTCTTTCCAAGCCTTCTCCGATTTCCATCTTAGTTAATATTGAATGGTCCATGACAAACCAAATCAAGTCTTAAAGTGTATTTCAACAAGGTTGGGTCAACTCCCTCTTACTTCGATAGATGAGGGGTCATTATAGCCGCAATTGTATGCCTTGACAAGTAGCTCCCCGTTGGATATATAAGGAGTGACCTTGCTAGAGTATAACCAAGGTCATGATCATGCCTTCCATGCATCCTTTCAAATAACAAGGATATATCCGAGCCTTTCTTAATAGATTCATTAGGTCTTCCGTCGAGAATTGTGTACGTCCTTTTGATGACATGAGTCACATGATTATCTAGCTTACAAGTGAGCAACATACTTCTAGGAAGCTAATTATCACTAATTAAATTATCAAACATTTGAATTGCATGAAGTGTGGATACTGCATCAAATTAACCGAACCCTAAACCCCGAACTTTGAATTTATGAAACACTTAAGAAAGATCAAAAGAAAAAACTCATTAACAATAAATAGTTCAAGATCCAAATTTAAATGGATATATGTATGCTAATGGATCTATGAACCTTCGTCCGTGGAATTAAAAATAAGATTTTATTGATAACATACGAATCAATGAAAAATCCAAGATTCGGCATGCACTTGACTTTTGCCCCCGCGTGGCGTAAGATCACTAAATCTATCACAAAGTTGAATATATGTGGTTACACGACCCGCCGAGCATCCAAGTAAGTAGAGCCCGCAACCGCATTACTTCAACACATCGCTGATAGACTACTTTCCAGCTTATGATAGCTGGCGGGAAATTTGTCCTCTTTCTTGAAGAACTTGATGGAAATTCCAAAAATCGCAGTATGCTTCAACATATTGAAATATATAGAGAGAGCGCATTATAAGAAAATACAGAAGTGTACCCGTTGAGCTTTATCCATCCCCTCGTGCTGCAAGCACTTTCCCATTGGCGCCTTGCCAAATCCTTTTCCCTCTAAAATGGAGGTTTCCGGGTCCGAAATAAGGCTTATTAGGTACCAATGATTCAACCGAAATGGAAATGCAAGAATATATATGCCCGTGAATTTTAATAGAAAACTCGTTAGCGTGTTCAAATTACCATACCGGTCTACCTCCTCCACATCTCTAGTGAATGACGACCCGCCTGGCGTATCTAACCATAACGCGGTTCCAACTATAGAAATCGTTCAACAAACTTTTCTCTAGTTTCAATGAATCCCATGAAAACCCAATTTATAATCACGTGGCTTTAAAGTCTCGACTAGAAATACCCGGATTTTGTGATGGAACATCACTTAAAATGCCTGGAAATTCTATTGTTTCTCCCATGAACAAGAGAATAACCCAATGGAGAATTTTCTCTTTGGGAACAAGACAACAGACGTAACACCATCCTCCACCCCGTTACGTAAATTTTGGCAAGAATAAAATATCAATACCAATAAGATGAATGAGCTCAACACTCCGAGCACATTAATCTATCTCTCATTATTCGAATCAACCATGAAATGTAGTAGAATAGGTAAGAACAGTTTTCAAACAAGGAGCCTCAACAAGAGAGCATAGGTTATTCAATAATGCATAAACTGAGGACTTCATGGACATAGAAACTAAGAGAAATGACTTGCCTCCATATGAACAAGCCGCTATTTGCACCGTGTCCAAATCCCCCGTGTAAATGGTAAGCTGAGGGCTTCCATCTAAACAACCGAAATTAACAATGAGCTACATAGTTACATTCCAAAACTTATAACCGAAAACGTAGACCCTATGTAAATGGTAACTCGGGCAGTTTCTTATCTAAAAACAAGCCGCTTAGCAATGAGCTAGATATTTAGGCACATTACCGAAAACAAACCAAGGAACAAATATTCACATACCGCCTCCTTCGGATACCGCATTGTTCAAATAGAAAGTGATGTTTACGAGAAGCACTACATTGGTCGAATTAGCATGTGACAATTCCTTTGTTGCCTCGGATGCCCCATGATATGAACCTTTGAAAAGATCGCATAACTAGATTTTTACATCCGTCTTGTTTACATCCTTAATTGTGAACAACAAGACTATCAATTTACAGAGGTTACAATCATATCACCATAGCCACCGGATCGTTGAGTAGACAACTATACATAAGATGAAATCACACATAGAAAGGGTCGATGACATATATACAGGGATCTGCTTCGATCGATAGGTCCATGATTTCATAATGGTCTCGTGTTCCATTTCCTCTTGCAATCCGAATAGTTATATCAACCATGCTAAGAGTAGGTAGATCATAGCAAAAACCACAGTAGAACTTACCGTCACTTCCTTTATTAAGATGCAATACACTTTCCTCGACCATAAGACAATAGACGACATTCACTAGAGAGATTATTATCCTTTTATCAAGTATGAACACAATTATGACTTTCAAGAGGAGGTAATCATGGTGCCATTGTCATTTAAGAGGAAAGATACTTCTACACCTCATCAAGATCAAATCTTCAAATTGAGCCACCATCTTTCGACAACAAGTTAGTGAGAACAAATTATTTATGTAGCTTTCAGTTCCTTGATATAAGTTTTTTGTAAATCTTGCTTCATGAAATGAAAAATAGGAAGTGATGGGGCGCTTTTCCATGTAAACAGATAATGGAGGTGCTTTAAGATTCGTACGTATGCAAGCAATGCAACAAATGAACAAGTAAGTTGCTATATTAAGATTCATGTTATAATCCGACCCTTCATCTTTTCTATATTAAGATTCACTTCATCTTTTTCTAAAATCTCGACAATGCCTATTATAAGTTAGTTGTTAAGAAATAGTGAAGCTATTATTTACTCGTTATTTGTTGAAAGTTTTACTTACTTTCGTTAATTAGTATTATTTGTTTCTGCCATGTTGTCTTAATTCATGAAAATCTTTTGATGGGACTAAGACTATGAAGGTCCGGAATTTGAAGTCGGTCAGAGATCGTACATGTTGATCGCGTCTACTAGCAAGCCGGTGTCTCTTCGTTGTGGTTGTATTACTTGTGCCGATTATAGTTAATTTTCTTTGTATGGCTTAATTTTTTTGTAGATTATTATTTATTATTAGTTTTTTGTGCAAGTCAAGCTACAAGGGTGTCACAGTAAGCTAACTCCATTGAATTATTTTTTTATTAAGTTAAAAATAGGGGCTTGCATGATTATATATTTTCCAATGATTATGGCATTATGTGTTGAACATTTTTAAAAATCAATGCCTATTATACAATTTCAAAGACTCCCATAACTCCTCACATAATTTTTTGAAGGGTTCTAGCTCAATGGAAGAGCACTTGCTATGTGAGGTTGGTGGTTCGATTCCACTGTACCCTAACATAAATTATTCAATGATATTGTAGATTTTTTTAATTAAATATTTTATTATTGATTTATTTTATCAATATTAAAAGGTGCCAACCATGATCCCTAAAATTGGTGAATTGTGAGGGTGACCAAATTTCATGGGTGTCATGAGACACATATCCAAAAATGAAATAAGACAACCAAATTTTTAAGTCAACCACATGGTAACAAATTATTTTTTTTTAATTAAAAAAAATACTTTAATTATTTCTAAATTTAAACATTAAAAGTTGTTATGGTCAATGCTAAACTATTATTGGTGAACAAACAAATTGATTATTATTGCCCTTCCTTGAAAGGGACTAATATGTAGTATTCATTCATTATTGTTGAAAAAAATTAATGTTATTTCTATGTTCTTCTGTAGATGGTATTACAAATGTGCATTACTCATTAGGCCTATAATTCTCATGGAAAAATATTTTTGTAAGTTATATTTATTTTATGGAAAATTTTGATGTTGGATGATTTAAATAGATTTTGTTATTTTTTTTAATTGTATATTACAATGATATCCATAAATAGTATTATCATTCGATCACTTTTAAACCAACCTAGACCTGTCTTAAATCTGGATCTACCGAGCCCTCCATTCCATAACGAATATAAGTTGGTACTCTTGCATTCCATAATGCATTTTCAATGCCATTGTAAATTACATGCGATTGTAAGAAATTCCGTGGGATTGTAAATATACAATAATTATATTTTATAGTTTAAGTTAACTTTATAATTTTATACTTAAAATTATAATTATTAATTTTATTATTTTATTTTTATAATTTTAATTGTTGAGAAATGTATTCCTTTTGGATTAATCACATCATTAGTTGTTGGTCAAAATTTCAACCCATTTAATGTGGTTCATCCTTAAACAACATTAGATGGTTTGAATTCTCTACCAACAACTAATGATGTGATTACTAATTGATCACAAAAGTCTAAAATCAAGATTTATGCCTCTTATTTATTTTATTTTATTTTTGACTAAGTCAAAATGTTTATGTTGTAATGTAGCATACTGAGTTGGAGAGGCCTCTCAACACCAAAAAAAAAAAACCATTGTAATTATTTCAATGATTGGTTTAGTGATTAGTTATGTGTAATAAAAGAAAATAATCTCATTGTACTACCATGACATGCTTGATATGAATGAGTAAATGGTCCTATTGAATTTCTTCCATCTTGTTCCTATATAGATTATAAATAAATGGTACAGTTGAATTTATTCCATAAGATTTATATATTGAGTGTAAGTAAATGGTCATATTAAATTTCCTCCATATGATTTCTATAAAGATTCTAATACTAATGAACTAGTGGCGTTTACCTGTATACCTAGAGTTCTAGTTTCTAGATAACATTATTCATTTAAACTCTACACAACTTGAGACACTAGGTGTGATGTGTAAAACATACATGAAATTTGTTTATTTTTTTCATTTTCATATGAAAAGAATAGACACTTTAACTTGTCAGCATTGAAAAAGTAAAATGAAGTTAAACCTTCAAATTGAAATGTGACTCTTCTTTTCAAATTTGATCCATGATCCATATCACAAAAAATTTATATCAATTTTATATAAAGAAAGATAAAACATTGAAATAAAATATTTATAGTTATAAATAAAATATTTTAATATTCACTTTAAATAAATTATTTATATAGAGAGGCATTTCTTATTTCATTGATAGGTGCTTTTTAATTGAAAGTATGAGGAAGACTTATAACACATTTAATGATTAATATGTATTTTAAAATATAATAATAATAAAAATGAGATAAGGAGATGTCTAGTTCTTTTCGTGCATGGTGTGTGTAACCAACATAGATCCATGTTCAACCTAAATCCTAGAGTACTTCCCCGCATTTAGTAGATGGTAGGGTTCTTTATTATGGGCCTCACTCAAAGAGAATCAAAGAGAATTACGTTGAATGACACTTGAATTTATGATGAGAAAAAACTAATAACAATATCAAAGGCATGAGACTTTAGACCACTTGAACTAACCCTTGAAATCATGCTAAACACATGTGTATCAAGTACCATGAAGAATCAAATCCCTCAAGGTTCAATTTTTTTTTTCAAATAAGATTGCAACTCAAGAAATTTCGTCCATCTTAATACTTAATAAATATGAAATTAACATTAGTATATACCAAATTTATTTTTAAAAAAAACAAATAAAGACCATTAATAATATTACAACCAATACCAATAATACAATTATTCTCTAATTTATATGAACACTTTAAAATTATTACATAAAAACTTAACTAAAGGCATCAAAAGTAACTACATACAAAACTATTTATTTGTAACAGAATGTTAATAAAAAATTACGCATAAGAATTATTTATCCTAGGTATCCTTGTGTTACATCAAGCTTCTATCTCCTCGAATGTTGTTCAAGTGTCCCAATCTGACATAAGTTGACTCCTTTCAAGCGAAGTGCACCTATCATCATAGTGTGGTGATCTTCTTCAAGTGTGCCAACACATGCATTTCCTTCTTTCTTTAAACAAATAGGTTTAGGGTCAAGAAAATCCCTCTTGATCTCATCTTCAATGTCCTTTAATTTAGCCTGCAACTTGGAAATTCTTTTCTTTAAGTGAACTCTTTCATCCATGAGTTCTTGAAGCCTTTGGTTACCCTGTTGTATCTTCATGTCAAGTTCCACAAGTTCAACAGTTTTCCCATGTAGGTTTTCCAAGGATTTCTGCATATATATCAACCAATATCCAATGTATTCCAAGTGTTCAGACACTTGCACAAGAGCTTTGTGATATTTTCGCTTCTTGTACTTCCAATTCCCTATCATGTTTTTAAGCTCATGATGAGCCTTAAAACTTGCTTGTTTCATAAATTCAACTTCAGCCCTGACTATAGTCTTGCCTCTGCTCAACCTTTTAGTTCCAATCTCTAATAATTTATGCAACCTTGCATCCGTAATCATGCTTTCTTCAAAGGTACCAATTCCGAAATCAGATCATATTTCCATTGTTGTGTGGTAAAGAGCTTCAAGCTCTAATACCATATGTCACACCCCTATACCTGTGGTAGTCTTTCAACCACTCTATAGGCCAGTGTGGCACTCTCTCACCTTTCTTTTTCCAAATACTATGTAAGTATATAATGCCTCTTCAACACATTAATTAAACTAATATTCTAGTGTGTTATCAAATAGCAGCGGAATTACTATAAACATTAATAAACATCCACATGAACGGCCATAAATTAAAGGGAGGGGCAACTCTCGAATTGAGTACCCATTACTATGTTTCATCAACAAACTATCATGCAGTGGAATTCTCCAACCTTTTAATAAAATACATCAAATCTTAACTCAACACTTCTCCACTGTCATAATGCACTACTCCACGTACTGTAGGTCGAGTCATGTTTTTGTTGCACGCTTCATTTACAAGGTTCTAGTCATGCACGACTCTACCGAGAGGAACACGAGTCAACCCGACTGTTAAACAGTTTGGGACAGTGACCCGAGTCCGCCCGTTATACCGCAGACCACCTGCACTCGTTCACCACAATATGTCTTAGAAAAAGCATTCACCATTATTGTTGTTGTGGGTCAGCGTGACCCGGCGTTCATAAAAACCTCCTCTCTACCTATCTGTGCAGCTGTTGTCATTGGCTGACCCGAATCCACCCATTACTGCCGTAACGTTGTTCCACACGTTCCGCAATCTAGTCGTGTTTCACCACTTGACTTTAACATGTTGCAATTTTGCCAAACGATAAACTCTGCAATCCTTTATTTTGTGGAAAGCAGATACGGCCTGAACCCACCTGCTTGTTGGAATTTAATTTCCAACTGCCCTGATAACACAGCAGAATGGAGGCGGCAATACAGTGTTGAACAGGTTTATCGGCAGTGCAGAGTTCAGGCGGCAAGTTAATTCTGCGAGGGTCCAGCAGGCCGGGCAGGCGGATGTGAGAACACCCCCGGAGCTGATGACGTCAGCGGGGTCCACATTTGACGAATAACAAAGGTTGCGGGGTTTAATTTTATTTTCCCATCGCACATGTTTTAATTCAATAGTTGGTTTTAAAAAAGTATTAAATATCATTTGTTTTGTTTTGTTTTTAATATATGTAACATAGATATATTAAAAGGCCCGAAAAGTATTATTGTAATACACAGTATGTAATTTTTATTACACTGCAGTGTATAAAAAGGGAAAAGACAGTAGAATTGTTTACATTACACAGAACAGTGTATGTAAGCACAACGGTGCGGGAAGAAAATTTGACAAACAGTGCCACCAAGCCAAATTTGTCATCAATGCATTTTTCAAGCGGTGCCAGCATAGTAATGATGCCATAAAGGAATTATCAAGCGGTGAATTTTGTGGTTGTATGTCAATTAATGACATTCAATTGAACAGGGCTGAGATATTTTGTTAATATAGAGAATAGAGTCATGTTTTTATTATGTTAAGTTTTACACACAGCAGAGTGTAAAAGTTTTAATAGCATAGCAGTGCGTTTATTTCTAAAGAGTGAACAGAGTATTTTCTGTGTGAGAAAGAGAAGAGTTTTGTTTGCCACTGTGTCTTGAAACAGTCCAGCAGTTGTAATCCCTCTCTTGAGGAAAAATTTGTATCAGTTTTTTTATGGAATAGAAATTTTTTTATGTGGAAACTCTGTCACTGTGAATGAAATTTTAATATTTTCTCTGTGTTAAAGAGGGGAGTTTTATTCTCCACTGTTTGTTCTGGAATTTGCAATATTCCAACATGGTATCAGAGCTAGTCAAGGCTATTTGAAGGTCAAATAAGCTGAAGGAAAGGAGTTCTTTGTTGCAGCAGCTTCTCCAGCAGTGTGAAGACTCAGCCAAAATAATCCAAAGGTATTTCTCTATACAATTTTGAGTTACTGTTGCAGTATAGTTAGTTATTTTAAACACACAGTCAAGTGTTTTTTGAATCATAGTTAAGAGTACAGAATGGATGGAGCTAGCACTGGTATGGGTATGGGAAATATCCATCTCCCATAATTTAATGGGAAAAATTATGACTACTGGTCAATAACTATGAGAGCATTGTTTGTCTCCCAAGACTTATGGGAATTTGTTGAGGAAGGATTTGAAGAGCCAGTAGATGAACTTGAGTTTAATATGTTAACTCAGGTAGAAATAGAGATGCTGAAGAGAAATAAGAAGAAATAATCCAAAGCTATTTTCTTCTTATATCAAACAGTTCATGAGAGTTTGTTTCCAAGGATAGCAGCAGTTAAGAGATCGAGAGAAGCATGGCAGACTCTTATGACAGCCTATCAATGCATGGAAAAAGTGAAGACAACAAAACTTCAGTTGCTGAGGAGAGACTTTGAGACTCTCTCTATGAAAGAGTCAGATAATATTGACTCATTCTTCACTCATGTGATTGGAATGGTCACACAAATAAGATCTCATGGAGAGACTCTTGAAGACAAGAGGATTGTGCAAAAACTCTTGAGAAGTTTACCTTCAAGATTTGATGTGATTGTAACCACCATAGAGGAGACTAAGGATCTCACAAAGTTTTCATTGTATGAGCTACATGCATCACTGATGACCCATGAACAGAGATTGGGTAGAAGTGAAAACTCATCTCTTGAGCAAGCCTTTAAGACCCAGATGTCTTTCGGAAGAGGAAGAGGGAAAGGCAGAGGAAACAAGAGAGGAAGAGGCAGAAGCCAAAATAGAGGTGGAAGAGACAGCCCTTCACATTCACATGGAAGGTGCAACAGTCAAAATCACAGCCACGGCCAAGGTAGCCAGCAAAGTGGACAGCAGAATGCACAAGGACAAAGGTATGATAAGTCCAATGTCCAATGTTACCATTGTAAAAAATATGGTCACTATGCTAATGAATGTAGAAAAAAACAGAATGATATGGCAAGTAGAACTAGTGCAAATTTCACTAAGGAAAATAATAGCCAAAATAATTTGTTTTTAGCTTGCAATATGGCTGAAGAAAAGAATGAGGATTTATGGTTTCTAGACTCCGGTTGTAGTAACCATATGAAAGGAAACATAGCCATGTTTTCTATGTTAGATGAGAATGTGAAGTCACAAGTCACATTAGGGACAGATAGCAAAGTTTATGTTATGGGAAAAGGAGATGTACATGTCTTAACAAGGAAAGGAGAAAATAAATCCATAGCATATGTTTATTATGCTCCTGAAATGAAATGTAACCTCTTAAGTATTGGATAGTTTTTTCAAAAGGGGTACAATGTTTTCTTTGAGGATGATGTATGCACCATCATGGATAAACCACCCAACAAACAATGTATTGTTGAAGTGAAGATGACAAGGAACATAATGTTCCCTCTCAGGATGAGAGCAGATTTGAAAAATGGAGAAGAAATAGCAGCAGTGACACAAGAGGCTTTCCAAAGCGAAGCAAAAGATGAAAATTGATTGTGGCACTTGAGATTTGGACATCTCAACTTTGGAGGTCTTAACTTGTTGCACAGAAAAGGAATGGTAAGAGGATTAACATTGATTGATAAATCGGACAGCCTATGTGAAGGTTGTATCTTGGGTAAACAACACAGAGAAATTTTTCCATCCGAGAAAAGCATAAGGGCAAAGGCACCCTTAGAAATTGTCCACTCAGATTTATGTGGACCAATGCAAACTCCATCACTTGCTAGCAGCCACTATATGTTAGCATTTATTGATGATTTTACCAGAAAAACTTGGGTTTATTTTTTGAAAAACAAAAGTGAAGTGTTTGAAATATTCTACAATTTCAAAGCACTTGTGGAAAACCAAAGTGGGTTACACATCAAAGTCCTAAGGACTGATAGAGGAGGTGAGTATATCTCTAAATATTTTCTACATTTTTTTAGAGAAAATGGTATTCATAAGAAGTTTACAACAAGATATACTCCGCGGAAAAATGCAGTAGCGGAAAGGAAGAATAGAACCATAATGGACATGGTGAGGAGCATGTTAAAGGCAAAGCATTTGCCTAATGATTATTGGGCTGAAGCTGTACATTAAAAGATAAGCATTTTGAATAGTGCCCTTGGCTAAAAGCAAGCAGGAACAAAGTGCTTTCCAAGAAATGAGTAAGTATCAAAAGTGTCACACACATGAAGGTGTTTTTGGATGTCTTATGCACACATTCGGATCAGCTAAGGAAGAAGTCTGACAAAGAAGGGGAGAAATTTATTTTCATCGATACAAGCAGAGAATCCAAGGCATAGGTTATAGCACCCATCCACCAAGAAGTTATTATGAGCAGAGATGTTCATTATTTGAAGAGGAAGCTTGGGATGGAAGCATAGAGAAGACAGTAAATGTAAAACACTGTTTATCTCATGATGAGAATGATGATGAGTTGGCTGAAATACATCCCCAAACAACAACACCAACAAAAGAGAAGCAACGCACACCCTTGAGGAGAAATGAAAGTGCTTCTCCAAGTACACCACAGGGAGGAAATTCAAGTGCTTCTTCAAGTACTTGTACACCTACTGAAAGGGGTAAGAAATTTAGAAGTTTGAAAGAAATTTATGAACAAGATATAGCTAATGAAGGTATCAATTCTTTGTTTGCTTTATATTGTCATGTTGATGATCCTGTTCATTTCGAAGAAGCCATCAAGGATAAGAAATGGATAGAAGCTATGGATGAGGAACTTAATGCCATAGAGAGGAACAAAACTTGGGATCTGGTTGAACTCCTAAAAGGTAAAGATGTCATTGGTGTTAAATGGGTCTACAAGACCAAGAGTAATGTTGAAGGCAAGATAGAGAGACATAAGGCAAGGCTTGTTGTCAAAGGCTATAAGCAGAAGCATGGGATAGATTATGAGGAAACTTTCGCACCGTTTGCCAGAATGGAAACCGTGAGAGCAGTGTTGTCCATAGCAGCACAAAACAAATGGAAAGTTTACCAAATGGACGTGAAGTCAGCATTCCTAAATGGAGTGTTAATGGAAGAGGTTTACATTGAACAACCTCTCGGCTATGAAAAGAAATGCCAAGAAAACAAAGTATGCAAGTTGAATAAAGCTCTTTATGGGCTGAAGCAAGCGCCAAGAGCGTGGTACAGTAGGATAGATTCCTATCTACTGGAAAATGGATTTGAAAAGTGTGAGGGAGAACCCACCCTCTACATCAAAGAAAAGGATGGTAAATTGTTGATTGTAGTTTTATATGTTGATGATGTTATTTTTACAGGTAATGATGATTATCTTATTGAAAATTTTAAAACAGTCATGAAAGAAGAATTTGAAATGAATGACATGGGTTTGTTGAAATACTTCTTAGGAATAGAAGTAGAACAAGATGAAAGTGGGATTTTTATATCACAAGAAAAGTATGTTAATGAAGTGCTTGAAAGATTTAATATGCAAGAAAGCAAAGCAGCGATCACTCCCACAGTGATGGGATTAAAACTCAGCAGAGAGGACACCAGCAAGGATTTTGATCCTAGTTTATAAAAGAGCATAGTTGGCAGCCTTATGTATTTGACTGCAACTAGGCCCGAAATAATGCATGTTGTTAGTTTAATTTCCAGATTCATGGAAAAGCCAAAATATGCACATTGGCAGGCAACAAAAAGAATTATGAGGTATGTTAAAGGTACAAAAAGGTTTGGTATTTTATATACTGCTTCAGAAAATTCAGATTTAGTTGGATACACTGACAGTGATTGGGGTGTAGATGATCGGAAGAGCACTTCCGGTTATGTTTTTCACATGGGTTCAGGAGCCATTTCATGGGCTTCTAAGAAACAACCCATTGTAGCGTTGTCTACAGCAGCAACGTGTCAAGCAGTTTGGATAAGAAAAATGTTGAAAAGTTTATGCCAAGAACGGATAAAAGGGACAGTGATTTACTGTGATAATAGCTCAGCAATAGAATTATCTAAAAATTTTGTTTTTCATAAAAGGACAAAGCACATTGACACCAAGTTTCACTTCATATGTGAATTGGTTAACAATGGTGAGATAGTTTTGCATCATTGCAGAACAGAGGATCAATTTGCAGATATTTTGACAAAGCCACTAGCACAGAAAAGCTTTGAACATTTCATAAAATGCCTGGGTATGCAGGAAAACCCTGCAGTTAAAATTAAGGGGGAGTGTTGGAATTTAATTTCCAACTGCCCTGATAACACAGCAGAATGGAGGCGGCAATACAACGTTGAACAGGTTTATCGGTAGCGCAGAGTTTAGGTAGAAAGTTAATTCCGCGAGGGTCCAGCAGGCCGGGCAGGCGGATGTGAGAACACCCCCGGAGCTGATGACGTCAGCGGGGTCCACATTTGACGATTAACAAAGGTTGCGGGGTTTAATTTTATTTGCCCATCGCACATGTTTTAATTCAATAGTTGGTTTTAAAAAAGTATTAAATGTCATTTGTTTTGTTTTGTTTTTAATATATGTAACACAGATATATTAAAAGGCCCGAAAAGTATTATTGTAATACAAAGTATGTAATTTTTATTACACTGCAGTGTATAAAAAGGGAAAAGACAGTAGAATTGTTTACATTACAGAGAACAGTTTATGTAAGCACAACAGTGCGGGAAGAAAATTTGGCAAACAGTGCCACCAAGCCAAATCTGTCATCAATGCATTTTTCAAGCGGTGTTGGCATAGTAATGATGCCATAAATGAATTATCAAGCAGTGAATTTTGTGGTTGTATGTCAATTAATGACATTCAATTGAACAAGGCTGAGATATTTTGTTAATATACAGAACAGAGTCATGTTTTTATTATGTTAAGTTTTACACATAGCAGAGTGTAAAAGTCTTAATAGCACAGCAGTGCGTTTATTTCTGAAGAGTGAACAGACTATTTTCTGTGTGAGACAGAAAAGAGTTTTGTTTGGCACTGTGTCTTGAAACAGTCCAGCAGTTGTAATCCCTCTCTTGAGGAAGAATTTGTATCAGTTTTTTTATGGAATAGAAATTTTTTTATGTGGAAACTCTGTCACTGTGAATGAAATTTTAATATTTTCTCTGTGTTAAGGAGGGGATTTTTTTTCTCCATTAATTGTTTGGAATTATCAAATACTCCAACATGCTGCACTTCCTGTTATGCGATCTTGCTCTTATGTGAGTTGCGTCCTTGCTATCTCGTTGTAAGCTTGTAGCTCGAATGGTTATGCTTGATTCGATGATCTTCCGAACATGAACCCATCTACATATGTATATGGTCCAGCTCATGTTTGCGTATTGTGTGTGGGGGCTCGCTCCACCCAAGCCGACCCACGCTTATACAATAAATCCGACTCCACCGATCGGCCTGCCCACGTTCATATTTCGGCTTGCTTATAGAGGTCGTTATAAACTATCATCTAACGTTAAAACGTCAGTCTGTCGTGTTCGGTTCATGCGGGCGTCTACGCTGAGTCGTGTCGCCTGTGCCCGTCAGAACTACTATGCGTAGTATGTCTGCATTTTCCAACACGTCGTACCCCTCCATGCGATCATCACACGCTTCCCGCGTTATCATCCCATGCAGCCCAATGATGTGTGTTTCGTCTAAGTGCATCTACCGCACGTTTCGTCGCACACTTGTTCATATCGTCACATCGTCACCCGAGTTGGGCGTCTGTCGCACCAAAGCGCGCCTGCCGCTCTCGGTGGTTGCATCACGACTTGCGGTCCTTACATAGCCCCTTTCAATTACTCCATCGACCTAATAGTGCTTCACCGATATCTTAATGTTTGGGATGGCCCTAAAGTGAGGAACGTGGAAAAAGGATGAGCGTTATTCGTTGCTTTATTGATTTCTGCTTGAAATCTTTACATGGTAGCGGAGGACAAGCCAATGAGAACTAGTATTCCCTCCACGCCACTTCGACTTCGTAGCGGCATGAAAAAGTTGGATTGCTTCGACACCTCGCTTTCTGGTCAAAGATGCCATGAAAGGTCAAAGTTGTCGATAAGTCAGCCAAAAGTCATAGATTAGATTTAGTTCAACTCTAGATATTGCATGCGATGTGCACGTCTCTTTAGCTAGTTAACTCAAGTGCTTTACATGCACATAGTTAGCATTAAGTAGCTTTAGTTCAACTCTACATATCGCATGTGATGTGCACCTGTTTTTAGCTACTTAACTCGAGCGCTTACATGCGATGTGCACTTGGCTTAGTTAGTTAACTCTAGTGCTTGCATGTGGTGCATGTGCATATTAACAGAACACTTAGCTTCAGTTAGCTTTAACTATCCATAGTTATTGCTTGTACAACTAAGCTTAACTCAGTTGCTTTTATGTATTGATTCTAAAACTAATATTGATGAATCAATTTCATTCTCAATTTTAATTATTTTTCTTTTTTAACTTGGCAAGTTTGTGCAATTATTCTTTAGATCCATATTTGTGCTCTAATAATTTTAGAGTAACACCTACATGTATTGATGAATCAATTTCATTCTCAATTTTAATTTTTTTTTTTTTTTAACTAGGCAAGTTTGTGCAATTATTTTTCAACTAGATCCATATTTATGTTCTTATAATTTTAGAGTAACAACTGCATATGACTCAGACGTTGTCCAAGGACGTGTCGAGTGAAATTTGTTATAATAAACTCAATGAGAAATCTTACAATAATGGAATACTGTAGCTACGTAATATCTTCCGGGAAGAAAAGAACTAGTCACGCAATAAAAATCAAAATCTGTGGACGTCGAGACTTTGTTTCGGCTCATGCTAATTTCTCGGTGCCGAATTCTTCGGGAGGAATAGAATAACTCATCATAGTTCTCGGGGATTATTTCTATGGACGTTGTCCAAGGACCTACCGAGTGAAATCTATTATAATATACTGAATGAGAAATTTTACAATAATGGAATACTAGACTCATTGAGAAATCTTACAATAATGGAATACTGTAGCTACGTAATATCTTCCGGGAAGAAAAGAACCAGTCGCGCAATAAAAATCAAAATCTGCGGACGTCGAGACTTTGTCTGGGCTCATCCTAATTTCCCGGTGCCAAATTCTTCGGGAGAAGAATAGAATAACTCATCATAGTTCTCGGGGCTTATTTGTATGGACGTTATCCAAGGACCTGCCGAGTGAAATCTATTATAATAAACTCATTGAGGATTCTTACAATAATGGAATACTAATTAACTCATTGTGAAATCTTACAATAATGGAATACTGTAGCTACGTAATGTCTTCCGGGAAAAAAAGCGTTGCGCAATAAAAATCAAAATCTGTGGACGTCGAGACTTTGTCTACGCTCAACCTAATTTCTCGGTGTCAAATTCTTCGGGAGAAGAATAGAATAACTCATCATAGTTCTCGGGGTTTATTTGTATGGGGCTTTGTATGGATGTCAAGATTTGTTTCTGAACTCATCATAGTTCTCGGGGCTTATTTGTTCCGAAAGTAGAGACTGAATTGTTAACATGAGTCGCTAATCGGGACCTTTTGTCATCGTATTTTGAGAATTATTTGGAAAATCTTCTCAATTATTTATATTACCAACCATTTCGCAATTCTTTCGGCAGCCTTCATCAAATTACTTTTGACCAAAAACAAAAAGCCGATCATATGTATAACGTAGCCGCTAATTTGGACGATATGTGAATGAGTGCGTTAGCAGTACCCACATATTGCACCTGTTTCCCATTGGAGACACTAAAACTACAGCTAGAAGAGGGCCCCTGACGCACTAGACCTTTGATCTTTGTTGGTTATTGTCTTAGACCTCAATAATTTCGATTTTTTCGGTCCCCTATGTTGGAATTTAATTCCAACTGCAACATAAACAGCTGGACGGAAAATCTGATTGCCGCAGATATTTTAGCAAGGCAGATGGCTGAAAGTCAAGCAATAAATTTGCAGAATTTATTGAGCCTGCAGACAGCCGATTTTATTTACCAAAAACCCAGCACGTTAACTCCCACCGCCTATCTGCATTCAATATGCAGATAAAGATCAGAAGATATTTGCATTATTTTAATATTATAAGTCAAATATGTTTTTGCATATAAATATGATGAACAGCAGTTCATTTTAAGGTTAGAAGAAATAGAAGAATTTGTTTTTGAGAGTTTGAAGGCAGAGAAGAAGACAGAGCAGAAGAAACAGCAAGAAAATAGAGTCGCTGTGTTTTGGGAGCAGCATGCATTCTACAGGCTGTTTCAGCAACTGCGTCCGTGTTTCAGCAACTGTCTGACTGTTGCTGAAACACGTGTTTCAGCAACTGAAATCTGTGTTAAAAAAAACAGAGTTTGTAAAAATAGAGTATGGAGTTTTTGAGTATTCCAGAATTGTATTTCTGAAGAAGTTTGTAATTTTTATTGTCATTTTTATGGTTAATAAAAACAGAGCTTTTCTCCATATCCTCTTTGTCCAAATTTCTCATTTCTTTGTGTTGAGTTGAGGAACTTTGCTTCCTCTGTTTTGTTCGAAATTATCAGAAATTTCCATCATGGTATCGGAGCTGGTCTAGGCACTCAGTGAGTCAAAAACAGGGTTTGTTTTCCACTGCAGGAGCTGTAAGAAGCTTAACTGAGCAGATTTTCTCCAGCAGAGAAAGTTTTTGCTTGTTTTTAATTATACAGTCAGTATATTTTCTTGATTTTTACAGTCAAGATGGCAGATGCTGGAGCTGGTTTGACAAATTCCCAACTGCCACAGTTTAATGGGAAAAATCATAGTTATTGGTCCATAACAATGAAAGCATTGTTTGCTTCTCAGGGAATATGGGAGCTGGTTGAAACTGGTTATGCTGAACCTGCAGATGCAGCAGCATTGGCTGCTTTGACAGTAGCACAAAGAGATCAGTTGAAGGATGCAGGAAGAAGGATGCCAAAGCCCTCTTTTTTCTCTTTCAATCAGTGCATGAGAGTGTTTTCCCACGGATTGCAGCAGCAACAAAATCCAAGGAGGCATGGGATATTCTCAAAACTGCCTATCAAGGCATGGAGAAGGTGAAGACTGCAAAGTTGCAGATGTTGAGGAGAGACTTTGAAACACTCAGCATGAAGGAATCTGATACAATAGATTCATTCTTCACTCAGGTTATTGGGTTGATAACCCAGATTAGATCTCATGGTGAAATCCTTGAAGAAAAAAGGATTGTTGAGAAGATCTTGAGAAGTTTACCCTCAAGGTTTGAAGCTGTTGTGGTAGCAATAGAAGAAACAAAAGATCTCTCACAGTTCACAGTAGATGAACTGAGTGCTTCTCTTATGTCTCATGAACACAGACTGAGTAGAGGAACAGATTCCTCTTTTGAGCAAGCATTCAAGACTCAGATGTCTTTCGGCCAAGGAAAAGGTCGAGGCAGAGCAAATAACAGAGGTCGTGGAAGAAGCCAAAACAAAGGCATAAATAATCCTGCAAGTACAAGCGGAAGGAGCTGCAATCAGAACCAAGATGAAGGTTCAAGCAAATAGCAAGCTCATGGACAAAGGTATGACAAATCCCAAGTCCAATGTCATTATTGTAAGAAATATGGGCACTATGCCAATGAATGTAGGAAAAAGAAAAATGACATGAATAGTAGGCAAAATGCTAATTTTGCAAATGAAGAAGATAAGAATCCAAATATTGTGCTGTTAGCATGTAACATTGCACAAGACAAACAAGAAGATTTTTGGTTCTTAGACTCAGGTTGTAGTAATCACATGACTGGAAACATAGCAATGTTTGCCAATCTGGATGAAAATGTGAAATCTGAGGTAACAAAAGGAACTGATAGTAAGATATCTGTCAAGGGTAAGGGCAGAGTCAGTATCCGAGCAAGAAATGGAGAACAGATGATTGTGCCAGAGGTATACTATGTACCTGGTCTGAAATGTAATCTTTTGAGCATTGGATAGCTCATTGACAAAGGTTATAATGTGTTCTTCAAAGATGATATGTGTACAATCAGAGACATACCTCCAAGTAAGAAGATCATTGCACAGGTGCAGATGACCAGCAATAGAATGTTTCCTCTCAAACTCAGGGCAGATTTGAAGGAAGGTAGAACTATTGCAGCTGTCACACAAGAAGTCTTTCAGGAACAAGTGAAAGATGAAAATTGGTTGTGGCACTTGAGATTTGGACATCTCAATTTCGGAGGCTTGAATCTGTTACACAGAAAGGGAATGGTAAAGGGATTGCCATTGATCGAGAAACCGGACAGCCTTTATGAAGGCTGCATCTTGGGAAAACAACACAAATAAAGCTTTCCAGCAGGAAAGAGTATAAGGGCAAAAGCACCATTGGAAATTGTTCACTCTGATGTGTGTGGACCGATACAAATACCATCATTTGCCGGAAATAAATATGTTTTAACTTTCATTGATGATTACACCAGAAAGACATGGGTGTATATGCTGAAACAGAAGAGTGAAGTGTTTGAGAAATTCCGCCACTTCAAAACTCTTGTTGAAAAGCAGTGTGGGCATTATATCAAAGTGCTCAGAACATATAGAGGTGGAGAGTACATCTCCAAAGACTTTCTGCGTTTTTGTAGAGAGAATGGCATACAAAAGCAGTTCACCGCGAGGTACACACCTCAGCAAAACGGTGTTGCAGAAAGGAAGAATAGGACCATTCTGGACATGGTCAGGAGTATGCTGAAGGCAAAACACTTGCCGCATGAGTATTGGGCAGAAGTTGTCACTTGCGCAGTTTACATCTTGAATAGATGCCCAACTAAAGTTGTCATGAACAAAATACCAGAAGAAGCATGGAGTGGTCAAAAGCAAACTGTCACTCACATGAGAGTATTCGGCTGTGTAGCATATGCACATGTACCGAATCAGCTAAGGAAGAAGCTTGACAGTAAGGGGGAGAAGTGTGTCTTTATTGGCTATTGTGATGAGTCAAAAGCATACAAACTCTATAATCCATTAACCAAGAAATTGATAGTAAGCAGAGATGTGCAGTTCATTGAAGATGAAGCTTGGGATGGAAGCTTAGAGAAGACCGTGAATGTGAAGACAATTGTGTCTCACGAAGAAGAAGAGGAAGGGACAGCAGCAAATAACCCTTCTTTGGTGGCTCCTCCTCCACCACAGCAAGTACAACAAACCACACCACAAGCTGGAATTCGAACAGCCTTGAGAAGTCAAGGAAGTGCTTCTTCAAGCACACCACAGGGATCAGAAATACCCTCAAGTTCGGATGGAACTCCAAGCACACCAAGAAGACCAAGATTCAGAAATCTGAATGAGATTTATGAACAAGGAGAGGTAAGTAATAATACCGGTCTGAATTCATTATTCGCTTTGTATTGTCACGTTGATGACCCAATTCATTTTGAAGATGCTGTAAATGAAGATAAATGGATTGAAGCAATGAATGAAGAAATTGGTGCAATTGAGAAGAGTAAAACATGGGAGTTAGTGGATCTCCCTGAAGGCAAAGATGCCATTGGAGTTAAGTGGGTCTATAAGACCAAAAGCAATGCCGAAGGCAAGATTGACAGGCATAAAGCAAGACTTGTTGTGAAAGGCTACAAGCAACAACAAGGCAAAGACTATGATGAAACCTTTGCACCAGTAGCGAGGATGGAAACAGTCAGAACAGTGTTGTCTATTGCAGCACAACACAAATGGAAGATTTATCAGATGGATGTTAAATCTGCATTCCTGAATGGAGTGTTAAAAGAAGAGGTTTATGTTGAACAACCTCCAGGCTATGAAGTTGAAGGCCAAGAGCATAAAGTCTGTAAAATGAAGAAGGCTCTTTATGGGCTCAAGCAAGCTCCAAGAGCATGGTACAGCAGAATAGATGCTTATCTGATTGAGAATGGGTTTGAGAAGTGTGATGGTGAACCCACACTCTACATAAAGGAGAATGACGGTAAGATTCTTATTGTTGTCTTATATGTAGATGATTTAATCTTTAGTGGCAATGATGCTTCTCTCATTGCTGATTTTAAAGCAGTCATGAAAAGTGAATTTGAAATGACTGACTTGGGCTTCTTAAGATATTTTTTTGGAATTGAAGTAGACCAAAGTGAAAATGGTGTTTTCATTTCCCAAGGTAAATATGTAGAAGCAGTGTTGAAGAGATTTAACATGCAGAACAGCAAGGCAGCTGTGACTCCAACTATAATGGGGTTGAAATTGACCAAAGAAGACAGCAGCAAGGAATTTCGATCCAAAATTGTACAAGAGCATAGTTGGCAGCCTCATGTACTTGGCCCACCAGCTGAACTGGTTCATTTCTCACATGGTGGAGTTCAATCTCAGTTGCTGGAGCCGAAAAAAGACTCATTGTAATATCCAGAAGTTCTAAGGTATGGATATAGGAGCAGAAAAGTTGTTTTCATCCTCTGGAAGGAAGACTCCATCTTGAGGATTATTCTTCTGGTGATGATTGGGGCTGGAAGTGACCCCAGAGTGATCAGCTTATGGACATGGTAGCAGTGAGTCAGAGCCATCTCAACAGCTGGTACGGCTCAATTGGCTTATCTTGCTCTATAAACGAGCTCTGCTCGCATGTTGCGCGCCTCACGCCAGTGTGGTGAAAAAGTTCAGGCCCAGTCATGGACAAAAAGAGCACTGATTTCTGTGACCAGCTCTGTGCTCATGGTATTTATCATAAAAAATTTTCTGTTTTAAAACAGACATATTATAAATTTCCATTCTCTTTGTGAATTGATTATGTCTGACATTGTGACAAGACTATTTGTGCAGGTAAATATCATGTTAAAGGACAGGAAAATCATTCTTAATATCTGACAAAACAGTAACAGAAAATTTTAATTATCTCGGAGAATGCCTGGGTATGGTGAAAAACCCAGCAGTTGAAATTAAGGGGGAGTGTTGGAATTTAATTCCAACTGCAACATAAACAGCTGGAAATGAAATCTGATTGCCGCAGATATTTTAGCAAGGCAGATGGCTGAAAGTCAAAACAATAAATTTGCAGAAGTTATTGAGCCTGCATTCAGCCGAATTTATTTACCAAAATTCAGCACGTTAACTCCCACCGCCTCCTGTACATTCACTGCGCAGATAAAGATCAGAAGATATTTTGTATTTTTAAATATTATAAGTCAAATATGTTTGCATATAAATATGATGAACGACAGTTCATTTAAGGTTAGAAAATAGAAAAATTTATTTTGAAATTTGAAATGAGAGAAAGAAAACGAAACAGAAAAACGGCCAAAGAAAACTAGTGTGTGTTTTAGGGCTTGACATGCATTCTACGAGCATTTCGGCAAGCTGCGTCCGTGTTTCGTATTATGCATTTGTTGCTGAAACACGTGTTCAACTGTGAAATCGTGTTAAAAAAAACGAGAGTTTGTAAAGCAGATACCAAGGTTTTGAGTATTCAGTGTATTTACGAAAGTTTGTAATTTTTATTGTCATTTTTATGGTTAATAAAAACAGAGCTTTTCTCCATATCCTCTTTGTCCAAATTTCTCATTTCTTTGTGTTGAGTTGAGGAACTTTGCTTCCTCTGTTTTGTTCGAAATTATCAGAAATTTCCATCACCCTACTATATATTGAGAAATTTTATCGCACTTGAAAATATTTCTAAATTGATCCAAAACTTTGGGGACGTGCTACTGCTACTTATTATTTTATATGGTCTCCTTGGTTGTAAGTTTATCATAAGAAGTTTTATATTTAAACTACATAAACTCAACCAAAACTATTTTTGAAGTTTTTTTTGTTGTTCATATCTCCATATTTTATGATACTTTTATAGATGATAAACATATACATCTTATATGAAATAACTAATTACAATAAAAATAAATAAATAAAATTAGATTAGGAGATGAAAAGGGGGAATGCAAACTGCAAGTTTAGTCTTTTAAACTCCTCGCTACCCAAATATCTTTATCTCATTGTAACTATACTCTAATAGCGGTGGTTCTTTTGTTGTCCAAGGGAGGAGGATGGAGAAAATCCATAAATGAAATTGTAACGAGATATTATTGAAATAAACTATGACAATTATTGAATGTTGGTTTTTCCATTTGGGTGTTCAGTATAAAGAAAATGCGAATTGATTTATTTCTCTGTCATTTTTATTTTGTTGAGTTGACTTGTAATGATGGTATAATGGATATATTATGTGCTTTTAACTACTGCTCTAAATATTTAATGGTTGTTGTGTTTAGTTATTTAGTTAAGATTTCATTTATCTTTATTATGCTAAACTTTTACTTCATATTTGTAGTAGTTTATGAGTAAATTCATAATCTAACAAATCCCTGTTAGATTAGAAATATGTGGACATAAATATTGTTTCGATGTTATAATATTGTAGGGAGTTTCGAAATTTTATTTTTCTATGTATAGTTCACAAAGGGTCAGTAAAATACAAAACAATCTCCAATAAGCCATTCTACAAGTCGTAAATTCAATTCTCAAAAAATATAATTCACACAACCATTTATCTTATTGGTTAAGATGATATATGGGACCATACATGGAAATACATAACTATATGATTCTTATAGTGGTGTAATAGTTGATCTCATTTTTAGCTTGGAGTCTCTAGATTTGGCTTGGCTGAAAATTTTATTTCCTTGGTAATCAAATAAGTCTTTCTCTTATTCCTTTTCCTTTCAAAGAAATTGATGTATTTTAAAAATTATATTTTCATCCCAAGTGGTGGTTTGAATAAATAGAATTTGGTTTGAATATAGAATACCTAGAACTCGAAAAATATCAATGTCAAAATTGAGTTAATGTATGCTTTGTATTATAGAACCATATAATAAAAACACAACCAAATTCATTAGATAAAAACATTATATCCATGAGAATTTTTTACCTATTATTAAAATTAAATACTTATTGAGGGGAGTTAGAAATTTGTTTGAAACCTAAATAATAAAATTGTTTGAGAGGTGACCATATATGATGGATTTGCAATAGGAGTTTTATATGTAAATTTAAAAACTAAAATAGAGTTCTTATTTTCTTAAATGGATTTAGAAGAGTGGGAATTTTGATAATATAAATAAGAACTTAATAGTCTTGGTTCAAAGTGTAAGGAATTCACATTCAAACTATTGCATTGTTATTTTAAGGATACCTAAAGTTCGTATTATATTAGAATTTATTTAGAGAATTATGCTTTACTAATTATAGTTATCATAGGTTTATCTTTTCCAAGCAAATATATCCATGTTCATTTTGATTTTGATGATAAGAATTGGCCTTTGCACCACAAAATTTAGTCCAAGAAGGAAACCAAGTCTTGAAACCAAAGCATTCAATTCAAAATTGTGATTAAATAAGCCTAATATTAGTTATGATTGAGTAGGAACAAAAGCCAAAGTTTAAATTGTGTAGAGAATTGATGTTGTTGGAGTGAGTGGACTATAAGCCCCTAAATTATGAATCATATGGTATCAAATAAGTTTAATCCTTGAATATGATGTAACTATCAAAACCTTATAGGCCTAGCATGGGTTGGAATACCTACAGACCATCATTATTAAACTTCATGAATATCACAAGAACATGAAGGAACTAGTAAATATATTTAACTAGAAGATGGTAGATATGTAGAATAACCTTCAAAACTTGACAAAAAATATTCCATTTCTAAAGAAGGAAAAATTCTAATGCCAAGACTCCCTCATTTTAGTTATGGTATATTATAGTACAATAAAAGTTCATATTATACACTTGGGAGAGAATGTACTTTAGTTGGAAAATTCATAGGAGGATATGTTCACTTAGATGATGACTTAGCTACAAGAATATCTAGTATTGAAGGAGGAAGAATTTTAAAGCTTCAAGAAGATACAAGAGCATAGAGAAGGAAATACCCCTTCTATTGACACTATTTAAGCCAACTCCAAGACCGAGAAACTTTAGTAATCTCACCTTACATAAAAATTTATTAATAGTAGTTTGGTTATTTTGAAAATAATTACTAAATGAATTAGATTGAAATTTTAATGAAGATCAATTACAACGGACAAGCGGTAGGAAATATAAAACACATGATAAGCCCCGTTGTCACTTAATATGTGGACAAACATGAAGAACTATGTTATAATGACAAAGACGAAAATACCATGATTTCAATGTTCACGTTTGTGGAAGAAAATAATATGTCAAACTTTGCCTACTCATGAGAAGAAAGAGAGATATTACATGAAGGTGGTATCCGACTACCACATTATCCTTCTTATGGGAAATTATATAAAAGCGGTGATAAGAATATATCAAAGAATTATCCTACTCCTACGCTCAAGAGAATAACAAGGATATTGACCGTGGAAGAAGAATAAGATATCAAAGAATCATCCTACTCCTACGCTCAAGAGAATGACAAGGATATTGACCATAGAAGAAGAATAAAAGCGATGGTTCTACATCAAACAACACGTTCCTTGTTTGTCACTACTACAAGATTAAAGTACATAGGGATATAAACTATTGGGTTTGAAAGGAATGCTCATTTTATGGGAGGAAATCAGTCTTGGGGCATCCTGCTAAAAAAGCGACATTCCACCAATTACATTTCTTTCAAAGTAGAAATGGCAAGAAAACTTCCCAAAACCCATATTGAACTAAGTGGCATATGAAGAGAAGAGATATGTCAATAAATCCATATAGTATCACCATTAAATTTTCCCACCAATGCAGTTTGGGTGGATATTGGGGAGAAATATTTTGTTGATTTCATTTAGAGCTTCACCGAAAAAAATAAAAGATCAAAAGAGGAGAGTGAATAATGAATATTGGAGAATATGAATATTTTCTTGCATCTATAATCAAATAATAAAACAATATCCAAGGAGCTATAGTAGCATAAAATATCATTGATATCAAGAATATGAACAATAGGTTGATTCCAAGGGAATCCACTATGCAATTTTTGTTTCAATATTGCAACAAAATAACCCCTTTGTCAATATGTTCTAAATATTTTTGCATGAAGGTCAATGAGAATGGGGAGATTATTGGAAACTCCATGGTGACTACCAAAGAAAATGGAATGTTGGATGATGAATTTTAGTTGCACACACAGTTTCTCATCCAAATGACATTGCTATAGAGACATATTTCATTTGATGAAAACCTCATATTCTGTTTCACTATAATTTTGGTGGTATAGCCTATATAAATTATGGGTTGTGAATGGCCCTAAAATCAATTTCAAACAAGTGATATTTGGATTTTAGATATAATAGTTTTTTCAAAGATTTAGAGTCTAGATTGTTAAAGTTTGATATGATTGGGAAAATATTAGGAAGTATATATCGTCAAAACTTTATATTTCATTACACTGTAATTTCAAAGATATAACCTATGAAAGGTAATATTTGTGAATTGTCCTAAAATAAGTCTCAAATGAGTGATTTTATAATTTTCATTATAAATTAATTTTTGGGACACCTCATGCTATGAAATGTCTAATTGTTTTAGGACAGATCCATACATACATTTGTTGAAATTTTTAAATCTTGATTAAGATATACCCTATGAAAGTTATGATTTGTGAATACTATTGAAATTAGTTTCAAAAGTGCGATCTTGGAATTTTTACTATACGTTTCTCCTAGAAAATTTTTAGATTGTGAATTTTTCAAGGATCTAAGGAGACACATTAAGGTACTATAAAAAAAGAATTTCATAATAATAATAATAAATTTTATACAGGACACTCCATACAAGTTCTATGTTGGGAAGGGAACAATTTGTTTTTGGAAGGTTACCATAACTTTCATTCGACACATAAACTTTTTTTCTAGCTTGAGGAACATTAGAGAACACATATCATAGTACTAAAAGTAAAAAATTCATATTCAAAAGGTCTCAAATTCCAAAGATACATCAGGGTAACGGGTATCTATCCAGATAATATTCACATTAGGGTCTTAAAAGGTATGTAACTTACAATTAACATAAGTATTGATTGGAATATATATTTTGATGATTGAATTTTTTTGATAAATAGAAAAAAGAGGAGAATGTTTTAGCACTGGAATCAAAACTTGGATTGCTTCAAGCACCTGACGAGACACATCCTAAACTCCAAGGTAATTTAATGATTTGGTTTATAATATTGGTAGGTGGTTTAAACTCCTATTCACTGAAAAGATATTTCAGTCAAATCCAGTGTTATACTAATGAGGGTATTGGGATAAATGTGGTAGAAAAAGAGTGAGTTTGTAGCCTATGAGGGGAAGAGAATGCGAAATGGAAGAAGAAACAGTTGGTATGCAAGGCAGAAATCCACTGATTTTGGTAGAAAATAACACAAGTAGCAATTTGTCAATATTTCAACAAGAGAAAGCTATTTATAGACTTAAAATATTCTCAATGAAATATCATGGAAGATAATTGTTATAAGTGATGCTCTTTACACTGTCATCCTGTATATTTCATCAAGAAAACTCACTATGTGAGACTAATAAAAATTGATAAAACAAATGGACATGTCAAGAGACTGATAAAAACACATAACAACATGAGGGATTACAAATTGCCACTGAAGATAATAAGATATGGAAACACAAGTGAAAATTAACAATACACACACCAGATTGATAATAAGTCCTCAAAATTTTCTTTCAATTTTATTCACTAAAAAGAGTGTTGAACATATGAGCCAATATTCTAAAACCACCAACCTCTTTTACATAGCAGTTTGTCGCATATATATAAAAATATAAATTTTCATCTCTACAAAATGAGTAAACCTATTCCCAAAATTTGTTACAATCTCGTGCAAGAGATGATGCGTATCCTAAAACTTTAATACAAATTTCTATGACATTATCAAAATAAACATCATCAAGGATAATAATTCAAAGTCGTTGTATGATATGGCAGTCTAAGGTAAGACTCCTCTTCTGTTCTCATGCAACCAACTGCACAAAAAGTGTAAACAATAGTGAAAGTGACATGTGATTGTTCTTTGAATGTTGCATGATGCCTTGTGGAAACATGTTGGTGCTGAGAGTAATGGTAGAAATCTATTTCATAGAAACTCTGTCGTTGTTCCTTTCCTTTGGTTTCTTGTTTGTCGCGATAGGGTCTCCAATTAAACGTGAAAATAGTGTTGGAGAGGAAAAACCCATATATATAGGTTCCAAAAAAAAGGATTGGGCATGTTAAATATATGTGAAGGAGACACGTTGAATTGTGGGTCAGCAGGAGAAATAAAAGACGAGTGCAAAATATGGAGGTTAAACCAGCTATGAAGGTTGATTGAAAGAGATATAGGGGTTTCATTTTATTAGCGCGATATATTATTAAATAAATGATGAGTGGGAGGAGAAAACCTTTTATACATATATTGCAATCGCAGATCGGGGTCGGAAATGTTTAAGCATAAGACACAAGTGGGAGGGAATACAATTTGCGATGGGGGTGATGACATGGCAAGGAGGTTTGGACCGAGGGGTGTCAGAAATGCTAGGAGGAGGACACATAGTAGGAGGAGCGATAGATAAAACAAATTTTCGGACCCCCTCAGCAGTGTTAAAATTAGAATGGAGAAGGGGGGTGGGGGGTGAAAAGGCATGAGAACCGTGGATCAAAGGGCGGGGAAGATCATGAGGTGTAACGGCCAGTGGAAATCATAATCGCATTTCTACATTTATAACGGATTCCTAAGCGCTTATCCCCCTGAGCTTGCGATGTGCGATTAGTGATGATGATGTGGCAGGAAAGGGTCACACTCAATATCGCAATCGGGGAAATGAGGAAGAGGAAGTTAATGCAGTATGTGAAATTTCTGAAAATGCGATGTGAAAAGGTAGGTGGGGCCCATACAATACCGAAAATCATGAATCAGGAGATTTTTTATGAGGAATGGGAGTTAAAGGTTAAAATTCGTGAAGTGCGATGTGTGGTGAGAATGGAAGGTAAGGCCCATTTATATCGTAATCAAGGGATTCAGGGATTTTGATTATGAGCCTGAGGCTATGAAGGTTTGAACACTGGCTTGGACATGGACCTGAATCTTGGTTATATCACACTTGGTTGTGTGATGAGGATTTGAGCTGAGAGCTAGGGAGCTCGATGAAGCTTATTTTTTATTTTTTGCTAAAAATTATAATAATTTTATATATAAAAATACAAAATTAATATATAATTTTATTTTCCCTTTTCGATAAGATTTGGCTAGAATAAGGAATAGATAGGACAACATTAAAATATCATTATGTAGCTTTTATACATGATAATGGCCAAATAGGAATAGTTTATGGCATTTTAGCATTTTGGCAAAAATGAAAATGAGGAAAGGATTGAAGCGGATGGCGAGGATGTAGCGAGAAGCGGCAAGAAAAATTGAAGCAGAAGGAGCTAGACGCCAAATAAAATGATGAAGAGGGAAAATTTCAAAGGAATCAAAACCAGTGCTAATAGTGGCTCTAATTGGGTTTGATATGCCCCATGCGGGCTATCAAGAACCATAGACTAGTGCCTTGAATTCAGCTCTTATCTCTCCAACCAACAATCATGCTCATTAACTCAAAAAAACATCATTCCTAGCCATTGGGTAATGGAGTCAAAAGCATCATTTCAATTCTGAAACTTATTTTTCCAAACTGAGGTTGGATTCAAACTCAAAACTGAAATCTAACTTTTTGAAGAAAAAAAATGCTCAAAACAATGAGCTTATTCATTCCTCTACTTTTAAACTAGTTTGAATGTCGATTTTCATGCAATATGGAACTTAACTTACAAGAATTCAAATAGCTGAGAAAACCTCATGTGGATTCTAAATCACAACGCGGGATACTCATAAAGCATTGAATGTATGAACTATAATAAGACTCCAAATCATCATCTACTGAATGAGGAAAAACATTAAATACTACCTCTGCAATGATGTCCCTTTCAGAATTCTGAAAGGTGTTGTTGTTTATCCAAAAATTCCACTGAAAATATGATCTTTGCATCCCCGTGAAGTCGCCACTGGATCCGGAACAATGGAGTTGCTAGGTGAAAAAATGCAATCCTCTTGAAGTTTTCAATTCTTGTGCACCTTCAAGAATCGATCTTCATCAATTAAAACAAGCGACTCAGGAGAATATTTTGTTTCAAGGCCTTTTTCTCCCTGCAGACGCACCAAAATATGTTAGCGTTGTAATCAGCACTTGGACTGCTTCAAGCACCTGACCAGACACATCCTAAACTCTAAGGAAATTGAATGATTTTGTTTATAATATTGGTAGGTGGTTTAAACTCCCATTCACTAAAAAGAGATTTCAGTCAAATCCATTGTTCTACTAATGAGGGTATTGGGTCTAATGTGGTAGAAAATGAGTGAGTTTGTAGCCTATGAGGGGAAGAGAATGTTAAATGGGAGAATAAATAGTGGGTCTACAAGGGAGAAATCCGCTCCTTTTGGTAGAAAATAACACAAGTAACAATTTTTCAATATTTCAACCATAGAAAGATATTTCAAGACTTAAAATATTCTCACTAAAATATCATGGAAGATCATGTATATTTCATCAAGAAAGCTCATTGAGTGAGACTAATAAAAAATGATAAAACACATGAACATGTCAACAGACTGATAAAAACACATAACAACATGATGAATTGCAAACTTCCACTGAAGATAATAAGATATGGAAACACAAGTGAAAATTAAAAATACACACATGATATTGGTAATAAGTCCTCAAAAGTTTCTTTCAATTTTATTCGCTAAAAATAGTAGTAATCATATGAGCCAAGTTTCTAAAACTACCAATATTTTTTAGATAGCAGTTTGTCACATATATAAAAAAATATAAAATTGTCATCTCCACAAAAGGAGTAAACATGTTCTCAAAATTTATTACGATCTCGTGCAAGAGATGAGGCTTATCCTAAAACTTTAATACAGAGTGCTATGACATAATCAAAATAAACAACATCAAGGATAACAATTCGAAGTGGTTTTATGATGTGGCAGTTGATGGGAAGACTCCTCTTATGTTATGGTGCAACCAACTCCACAAAAAGTGTAAACAATAGTCAAAGTGACATGTGACTGTTCTTTGAATGTTGTGTGATGCATTGCGGAAACATGATGGTGCTGAGAGTAATGGTAGAATACTATTTCAGAGAAACTCTGCCATTGTTCCTTTCCTTTGGTTTATTGTTTGTCACAATAGGGTCTCGAATTAAACATGGGAATAGTGTTGGAGTGGAAAAACCCATATATATAGGTTCTAAAAAAAAGGACCAAACATGTGAAAGATATGAGAAGGAGACACTTTAAACTGGGGGCGAGCGGGAGAAATAAAAGGGGACCAGGAAATATGGAGGTTAAACAGTTATGGAGGTGGATTGAAAGAGATACCAAGGTTTCATTTTATTAGCAGAAGAGATTATTAAATAAATTATGAGTGGGAGGAGAAAAAATTTTATACATATATCGTAATCACAGATCGAGGTTCGACACATTTAAGCATAAAACACAAGCGGGAGGGAATGTGATTTTCGATTGGGGTGATGATGTGGCAAGGAGGTTTGGACCGAGGGGGGTGCGAAATGTAGAGAGGAGGACACATAGCAGGAGGAGCAAGAGAGAAAACAACTTTTCGGACCCCTCCCCCCCCTCCCCACACACACAGTGTTAAAATCATAACAGAGAAGGGGTGTCCAAAAGGCATGAGAATTGTGGATCAAAGGGCGGGGAAGATCACAAGGTGTAACGACTGGTGGAAATCATAATCACATTTTGGCACTTATAACAGATTCCTAAGCAGTTATCCCCCTGAGCTTGCGATGTGTGATTAGCGACGATGATGTGGTAGGAAAGGGTCCCACTCAATATCACAATCGGGGAAATGACGAAGCGGAAGTGAATGCGGTAAGTCAACTTTGCGAAAATGTGATGCGAAAATGTAGGTGGGGCCCATACAATACCGCAAATCGCGAATCAAGAGTTTTTTTATGAGCAATGGGAGTTAAAGATTAAAATTCGTGAAGTACGATGTGCGATGAGAATGGAAGGTGCAGCCCATTTACATCACAATCGGGGGAATCGGGGGTTTTGATTATGAGCCCGAGGCTATCAAAGTTTGAAAATTGGCTTGGACTTGGACCTGACTCTCGGTTATATGACTCTTCGTTATGTAATGAGGATTTTATCTGAGAGCTAGGGAGCTTGATGAAGCCTATTTTTTATTTTTTGCTAAAAATTATAATAATTTTATATATATAAATACAAAATTAATATATAATTTTATTTTCCCTTTTCGCTAAGATTTGGCTAGAATAAGGAATAGATAGGAAAACATTAAAATATCATTAGGTAGATTTTAGACATGCAAATGGCCAAATAGGAATATTTTAGGGTGTTTTAGCATTTTGGAAAAAATGTAAATGAGGAAAGGATCTAAGAAGATGGCGAGGATGTAGCGAGAAGTGGTGAGAAAAATTGAAGCATAAGGAGCTAGAGGCAAAATACAATAATGGAGAGGGCAAATTTCAAAGGAATCAAAACTAGTACTAACAATTATCTACCCACATATCTCCTAATGGTTCTATCAAAGTTATTTCACCACTTAAAAGGTGATAAATATCATCCATGACTCATGGATAAATGTAAGATGTCTAGTACTGGGTATCAACGTTCGAATTTTTGTTGCCACAAATGAAATGAATGGTAAAAAATATGGAATAAATATGGAGGAAAAGAAGGAAGAAATAAAAATATATTAAGGAATAAATAAAAATATCCATGAATTCCATGAAAAAAAAATTGTTAGACAAGCTTCATAAATTAGATATTGAGATCCAACGAAATCCTAAAAATAAGGAGAACAATTTTGTTGGATGTCAATCACATGTGGGGAGTATTTTATTACAATTAGAGAGAAAAAATATTATTTAAAAAAACATAATGAGGATTTTTCACTCCAAGATCCACATCATCATTACTTCAAGTTGACATGAAGGAAATACATCATTCTAAAAACTGATATGAAGAAGTTTGTTGGTAATGATTTTATAAGATGGATATTATGGATGGGACAATTCTTTGATATACACAAAATAATATCCTTACAAAAGGTTAATATTGCATGCATTTTTTTAGAGAAAGATCAATTTGTATGGTATCAATGGTTTTGTGAAAGGAAAAATGATTGCATTCTACCTTGGTCCATTTTCATAGATGAATTGATTTCACATTGAGGAGATATTAAGAGAAACACACTATTTAGTCAACTAGTAAATCTTCGACAAAAAGTCTAGTTTTAGAGCGCATTCAACAATTTTGAAAATTGAGTCTCATGGTAATGAACACTTTAGAGGATAATTTGTTATAAGTATTAATGGAAACTTGAAAGGAAATTATCTAACATGATCTATGTCATGTCTATCCTAAGTACATGGAGAATGCTATTTATTTGGTTAGGAAAGGTGAAAGTAAAATATGGATATTAGAAAAGTGGTCACTAAAACTGTAGAGAATACCATTATCCCTCTCCTAACCCCACTCAACGAAAAATATTGACATCTCAACAAATGGAGAAAATAAGAGAAAAGTGATTGTTTCAGTTGTGATAGAAAGTGTAATAAGGGGAATAATTCCCCTAAGAAAAAATTAGTATACAAAAAGTATGAAGAGGAAAATGATTAAGAATCTGAACCGCCACAAGATATAGATCTAGAAGAGGCTACTCCAACAATATCTTGTCATGAACTAGTCGAATCCAATACTCCACAAGTCCTCAATATAGAAGGGTATATCAACCATGATCGAGGTGTCACACAGGTGAATGGAATGGAGATCAGTGCCACGTGGGGGTGTGGACTTGACCAACCATCCTAGACACTAATAAGTAGCAGAACGCCAGTACTTGGCATGCTCGAAGATGATGGAGTTTAAAGAAAAATCTGATGGCCAGCAATGGATGTCAGAAAATGTTGGGGAACCACGCTGAATGCGGAGGTGGTTAATGCATAAGTTTAGCATACAAGGTAGGAAGGAAACCAACAGCCAGTTAGTAGACCTGCCAGATGAAGTGGAGGGAGAGGAGAAAATCCATCGACTGGTGAAGCGGTATGTAATGGCTCTCATCACCTTCGCATATCAATTCTCCGTCCTACCCATGGCGGGTCACAATGATTGTGAGAAAATGGCTATTTCCTGTAAGTGGTTATTCATTCAGTTGAAAAGAGTCTTTTATTGTTCTGTTTTTAAATAAATTTAAGAAATTGAACCTTGTTTTTGTAGCCCATCCATAGGAAATTTAAAGGTCTGCTCCAATTTAAATTATGAAGCCCGAGAGCAATTACGCCTCTACAAAAATTTTAGAAATATAAATGAGTCGGGGTTGCATGTCCTGCATGTAGGAAAATCCTGGCTTTATTTTCAATTTTATTTACAAACCCCCTTCACCAGCATCAAAACAGACTTCATGTACATTCACTGTCATAGATTTAAGAGAAGGTCTGGGGATAGGGGGAAAGGTCGGTGTTATATGGTTTTTTTCTTTTACTACATGAGCATTCGTCTTACGGGAGCTGAATCCTGGGCTACCATTATCAAAATGCGAAAATTGAACTTCCAATATGGCCAAAATAGGTCTAATTTACTTCGTATGCAGTCTAGTCTTAATTGGAGTAAGAATATCATAGCAGGCTTCTTCTATTATGGCTCTCAGAAAATTTCCTCTATAAAAGTCTCTTTCAAGATTACTGTGTTAGTCAATTATGCCATATATCAGTCAGCCAACTTGGAAAAACAAGCATCTCCACCAGTAATTAATGGAGTAGAAGACTCCATCATTGCATGCAAAACATTTTCTCATTAACTTCGCTCTGCAATATACAGGAATCTCTTACATTTATAGAGGGCGATTAATTTCTCAAGATGTCATGGCGAGAGGTCAATCTGGGAAACAGAAAAGTACCCGAAATGGAAAGCAAGAAAAAACAAACTAGAAGGAGGGCCCAAGTAAACGTGGCAGGAAAACTCACAAAAAAGTTCTTGAAAACATCTCCAACCTCTATGAAGCTAGTAACCCAATTCAAATTCCTAATACTATCCATGGATAGGAAAGGGAGAGCTCCCATGAAGAAGAAGACATAAAGCAGTAGGAGGCAACTTTGGATTTTTCATGTGACCTAGGAAATACGAGAGGAAGAGTCTCACTATTCCATCAATCGATGAAAAAATACTGGAAACTAAAATGCATCTTGGCAAAAGCCATGGCAGGAATGCAGGGCATTGGAGGTAAGTCATCAATAGTAGCAGAACTACAGCAAATAAAGAAAGAGATTCGAGATATTTCCATCTCTCAGTACCATGTAGTAGCAAGGATTGGGAGAATCGAATGTCAAATTCAAGGGCTACAACAAGTTGAGATGCTAGGTTCCATTGCAAAGGAGTCGGCCCCAATAGACTCATCAGATGGGTGAATCTTATGTTTCCTGTTTCCATTATTATTTTTGAATGTTTAAGGCGGAAATATTTTACTATTTAAAATTTTGTTTTTATGGAAAAATTAACATAGTTATAGCAGAAATTAGAAGGAAAAAACAATACCAATACTGGTTGGAATTTAATTATCTAAGGTGGCCAACAGACCTAGTTTCGTTTGGGCAGGTTGAGGCTAAGTCATGCATTACTACTTGTATAGCAACTTGCGTTTTGATTAATAGAAAATAGAAAGGCTCTACGAAACTTACAAAAAAATAAATAAATGGTAAATCAAAAAGAAAAAGGTAATAATGTTGATTGATTCATTTATTACCCATAACTTCATCAATTAAAAATTGGAAAAACTTCTCAATTTATTTGTATATATAGCACAATAATTTTGAGTAATGATTGCATATGCAGGTACCATAAATTGTTTAGGGAATCGCATAGTATTGAAATAAATATGGGGTATAATTTATTAGATAATCCCATTAATGAAATCTAAATGGGTGTTATTAATGTTGTATATATGTTGAAATTGAAATCTAATGCATTTCATGAGATTTTCCTCAAAAGGAAAGGAAATTAATCTTAGTTTTATCAAAGGGAAAGAATATAAATTGATAAGTTCTAATAGCTTGAAAAAATTACTGAAAAGGGCACATAATGGTGTAATTATGTAATTGTGTTCATTAGATGTTAAAAAATCTATATATTCTGCGTGAGTGGATTTTCAAAAGCTTATCAACAATCATTCCAAGGAATTTTGAGAGATTACTATGGGTCTTCCAGCTACTCGATATGATGACCATCTTATTCATTTTCAACCCAAAATCATACCGCGTAGGAATAGGCCTTATAGGTATCCATATGCACAAAAGAGTGATGTTGAGCATATTATTCAAGAAATGTTATCAATTTGCATCATTCAACCTAGGTAGAGTGGTTCTCCTTTAGATACGATGGTAGTTATATAAAATGATGGTATGTTACATGAAGAAATTTCAACCCCTACTCCGGTTATCAGTTTTCCTTATCACTCCATGCATATAGTTTTGAATCTGAACATGGCATAAATACTAAAATATGGAAATGACAATATTTTTTGAAAACACAAATTTGGAGATTTCACAACTGCTTGAAAATGTAGAAATAAAACACAATAAAATATGACATCCACACAAAAAATAACACAATGATTTTTGGTCAATGTGACCCTAGAAAAACCCCCTTCAACTCTTGGGGAAAACCAATTTCAAAGTTCTTCTTTATTTCTGAAAATCATGTTGTTACAGAGAAACTGAAAAACATAGTAATAATTCCAGCAACCACAAATACAGACTTATCTCGATTTCTTTACTAATGCCATACCTTGGAAAATGTGCCAAAAGCAACAGAAAATTACAGAATAAAATAACAATATTAAATGTTGTACAAAATCCTCAAAAAATGTGCCCAAAATTCCGTAGAGAGGTTGTGATGCTGTACAAATTGTACGAAAAAGTACAATTGTAATTTCTTCTTGAAATTTTTGCCCAAATACTAAGAAAACGTGCCCAATAGCCTTAGAATTTGTGCCTTTAGTATGATACCCTCTCTCGATTTTTGTGCCTTTCCCTTCCTCGAAATTTGTGCTCAAGACTGTTGTACGGATTCTACCTCCATAAATATGCCCATTAAATGTTATTGTACAGACTTCTGAAATATCTCCTTGGGATGTGTGCCAAATATGCTGCTCCCTTCAATTTCTCACTACACACAAAGTTTTCTCCTTACTCTCCTCTTCTCTTCTCTCAATAGCTCATGAAAGACTGAATTTATCTTTTCCTCTTCTCCTATCCTTTTACCCTAAGTGACCTTTTGGGTAACCCTAAGATCCAATGGTTGAGATTCATTTAGATCTAGGGATGAGAATAAATGTGCATTTAATTCTCACTTTCTATTTTTTAACTCACCCACTTAAATAAAGACTCACTTAGACTTTTATTTCCATAGTCACTTTTTCACTTTCTAATTTTTCATTGACTCTAATAAAGTCACTTTAAATTAGAATGTAGCTTTACCACTTATAAAGTCACTTTAAAATTGGATTTGACTTTACCATTTATAAAGTCACTTTAAGAGAAAAGTACAAATAAATTTGGACACCTTTCCCTAGGCCAAAGATCAAAGCCTTAGGGAAACACTTGTTGTATGGTACCCAAATTTTAACATTACAGTGTATGTTTATATATTATAAACAACACAACAAAATTATAATCAAAGATAAGTTTTGTATTCTCTCATTGATGAATTATTAGACAAATTACATGGAATTATGTATTTACTAAGTTAGATGTCCATTTGGATATCATCAAATCATAATGAATATTGGCCATATCAATTTTCTTTACTAATGTTTTCTTGTTATGGCTAGGGACTTCTTGGACATGCACTTGTACCCAAAAGTCAAAGTCAAATATATTCTCTAGAGAAACATGTGAAATAGACATGTGTATAAACTCATACACTAAGATTTTGGAAACTAGAAAGCCACTCAATTTGAATAGTTACCCAAAATGGTTCTAAAAGAAAAGAAATGGTTATAATATTTAGTATATATGGAAATTTAATAATTGGGAAAGGATAGAAAATATTTAAATTAAAACGAAATGTAAAGTTGAATAAGATAAAGGAGAATAAACAATGAATTACTTAAAGAATTAAACAAATTAAGAGATGAAATGAGAGAGAGGAAAGGGAGTTGAAAATTTAGTCCCATGGCCTTCCCATTACCCCAACACTTCTGTATATATGTTTAATTTGACTCTCATAGGAGTGGTGCTTATGTTGAACAAGGCATGAGAATGGAAAAGAGACATGAACCACATTATCATTAGAAATAGTGGAAATAGATTATGTAACCATTTATGTTGATTTTCACATTTTCTTTTCCATGGTAAATAATTTATCCATGTGCATTGATTTATCTAAGTGTGTTTTTATTTTTTTGTTAAGTTTTAATTATAATATAATGAATCTAATATAAATTGTTAATGGTTTCTATAAATATTTAATGTCTATTGTGTTTAGTTACTGAGACAAGATTTCACTTATTTTTGTACTGTTTTTTTTCCCTTCATATTTATCATAGTTTATGAGTAAATTCATAACCCAATAGATATGTATCCTCCATCATTGGTTGATTTATGAGATTGTATTTTTGTGGACATTATTATCTGGCTATCACAATCTTATAATTTGTATTCCTCTTGTGAGTTTAACGATTATAAGTGATAAAATTCACCACTATTATTTTCCATTAATGCCATGAACTGCCCATTGAGATTTAAAGATGGCTATGTATAGCTCCTTTGGAGCCAATATGTAGCCCAAAAAGTCTAAAAAAGCCATATTACAGTTGGTAAAATCAATTATTAATAGATATAGATATAGGAACCATGTCTCTTATTGGTTAATAGGTAATACAAGGTCATACAAGGATATACATACTCATAAAATTTGTAAACTGGTAAGGGAGTGTACATCATGATTTCACTTGGAATCTCGTGCTTTGGACTCTTTAAGTGATCTTCAAAATTTTAATTCCATATTATGTATTTTGGAAAGTGGTGATTGGAATAAATATGACTTCAATTATGAGAAAACTTGAATTAAAAGTGGAAAAATTTTAAACTAATAAGTGGTTATTGAGCTAAGTCATTGTAGATTCAAGCCTTGCATTTTAGAAATATTTGAGAACAAGCAACCTAATTCATTAAGGAAAGACACTATATATATTAGCATTATTTTCTTGTATTAAATCTTGATTTGAAGTATAAGTACATACATATGGAAGTTGCAACTAATGATTCATTGAGTTGAGGTAGAAATTACATCCAATCCTACATAGTAGAACTATATTAAGGAAAGGTGGAAATCTATTTCTTAATTTCTCAAACAAATGTAGAAGAGTGGATATTGTATTGGTATAATTGAGTAAAATTTATATGTGGCTCAAATGTTGGGAATACGCATTATAATCCATGAATTACTGTTTTGACATGACTAATATTTCTATTTTGTTGGAAAGTTTTTATATCATTATGGTTTACCTTTATATTTCCCAAAGGTTAGTATTTTGCAAGAAAATAAATCATATTTTTCTTGTATTTTTTGAGGAGCATCACTGGCCTTAACACCATAATAACTAAGCCAAGCAAGTATGCAATACTTGAAACCAATGAATTCAAGTATGAATAATTATTGGACCTTAATATCATCTTAAGTAGAGTAGGATAATAAAAAAAATTCTAATATTTTTTATAGAGTATGTATTGGTGAATCAAGTTGACTATAAGCTACCCAGTTATGTATCAAATATTATAGATCGAAAATATATAATATTTTTAGAATATTTTAATCCCTCTTTTTTGGGTGACAAATGCCATAAATTAAAAAAAATATAGACATATTGTTATAGCTTCTAATTTATTCTAATGATGAGATGAATGGATTGGATCTAGTGGAATATAGACCAAATATAGCTAAATGTATGTTGATATTTTATTAACTTAGAAAAAGATTATATTGGCAATTTTTATAGGATGGGGGACTATAGGTGTGGGGTGAAAATAAATAAGTGATCTAGTCACTATTTAAAATGGGAAAACATGGTTTTGAAGTAAATGTTAGCTTACCTACAAATACTATCAATATAAATATAAATGATGACAAGAGAATGGAAGTCAATAAGGTTAATTCATTGGTTATGGATGAAGGTGTTGATATCTTTAGTTTTGAAATTAATGCTAGTTTTGGTAAGGTTTTGTATCCAAATGTTTTGAAAATAATAAAGGTTGGATGTAGTATAGAGGTGGAAAGTGTAAACCACTGAAATGAAATAAAAGACATTAGTGAAATTAAGGTTTCTTTAAGTTTTGATCAATTTGATGAAGTTATAGGCTCAAGTTTTATTAGAAAAGATATAGAATGGAAAGTCACATATAGTAAAGCGAATAACCCAAGTAATGGGAGCTTTCAACAAATGGTGAAGGAGGATTTAGAAGGTAATAATATTAAAATAATTTAAGGTTAAAATGGTTTTAGAAAATGAACTTGATAATTGGATAGGTGTTAGAATTTGATAGAAATGCATACACAGGAAGAATTTATAGAAGATATAGCTCATATCAATATTTATACTCATTGTTAGAAAATGTATGGGGACTAATTATGAGACATGTCCTGGCTAAAAGTCTATTTGGTAGAGACTAGATAAGTTTTATATTTGTATCATAAGACGATACAAGGATGATCTTAGAAGGAAGCTAGTTTTAGGGCCTTTTGCACTTAAAAATAAGAGATTGGATGGCATGATTTACCCTATTACCGTAAAATATCATACTTCTTGAGATGGATTCTGAAATATCAAGTGTAATAAAATTACACCTTAGAGGAGGCCACTAACACCCTATGAACCCTCCTCTTGCTTTTGTGTATCTCTCCTCTTGCTTAAGCGGGGTTCTCATTTCAATAGGATTTCTATGGCTTAGTTGTTCCAATATTTTAATTCAAAGGTTCCTATGGCTCAATATAAAAGTTTAGATCAACTAATAGAGACAATAAATGGATTACTATATATATCATGGAGAGGAAACCATAGAAAAATAATTTTAAAGACTATGAAAAAAGATGGGTGATGAAGAATAGAATATTAGTGAATTAGTTTACCAATAAATTATTATTTTTTGCAATGCGAGGTCGGTGGGGGGAGGGAATGGGGGAATATGGGGCCAAGGAACTTAAATTTTAAAATGATTCTGTGGACTAGATATAAGAATTAGTAACAATTAGGGTAAACAATCCAACTTAACCTAGGGTTCTTAATCAAACCTATCAATTTTCAAAAAGAATTAAAGGAAGGAGATAACATTCTACTTCCTTAAATACTTCAAGAAAGTGTTAGTCTAACCATGATTTCCTAAATTTTTGACTTTGTAATTTACAGATCTCTACTAATTTAGGACTTATATAGCTTAAACTGGCTCCTGGATCTACAAAAACAGAAATAGTTTGAGATAACAGTTTACCTTCTAGTTCAATCATGGTGGGTTGGTAATCAGTTTTTCGATCCTCCAAGGCTGCATTAATTATGGGTATGTTTCAAGCAACATCCCCCACTGTTGAGGCTTCCTATAGATTGGTTACCACTTCATTTCTACCCCGCTGTGGGCAGTTTCGATAATAGTGTGCCTCTCCACAACCCCATCATTGTAAGGGTGGCTTATGATTCTGAGTTTGCTCCAGTTTACTAGAAGCTTCAACGGTTTTATCTTCTACAGGCCACCTTACTCTTTGATGATTTTTACCAAACTGTTTACTGACTGAACTCCTTGTTGTGCCTTTGAAATTACTGGTTTTATCTCTTTTAAAACCAGAACTGCTCTTGTTTTCTTTCTTGGACGGTCGACCCTTGCCTTGATATGTCTTGAATTTAGCTTGCTAATAGCATATTTTGTCCTTTTTGATGGCCTCATCCATTGTTTTGGGATTTACGAATTGTATGCATTACTTCATGTGAGTGGGTAAACTGCTCAGAAATTTTTGTACTTTAGCTTTCTCATCTCTTAATTAAGGTACGTAACGCAGTAATGAAGTAAACTTAGTGATAAACTCATCCATGGTCAATTTCTCGAGCTTCAAATCGTGGAATTCTCAAGATTTTTCATCATAAAAGCGTTATGTTAGGTACTTATCTTTAAAATACTATTGAAACATGTCCCACGTTATGTCTTGGTATTCTATACTGCGAACGTTCCTCACTTCCTCCCACCACATGGTGGCTTTCTCTCTTAACTTTTGAATAGCTAACCAGGCCTTAAGGTTACTGTTATAATCATATACTTGAAAATACTTGTTCATATTAATCAGCCATGCCTCAACTACCTCTTTTTCCACTCCATCATATGTGGGAGGCTTTATCTTTCTAAATTCAGCTTGCAGCTCTATCTTCTACTTTTTACTTTCCTTTTTTTCTGTTACATTATCATATTCATCTTCATTAAAAAATTTATTTCGATTAATTCGCTGAGACAAACTTCTTTCATTTCGGCCTGTATCATGATCTCCAATTTTCTGTTCATTTCCTTCCTGAAATTCTCTATCAGTACTAGGCTTCTCGATTCCTTGATTTTGTATATCTGAGAGACTTTTCAAAATTATTTCCTGCTCCTGCATCAACCTTGCATTATCATTTTGTACTCTTTCCATTTCTTCTTGCAATTTTTGCACAGTGGTTAACAAGATGATGGTTTGGTGCTGTTGTTCTTCTAACAGCATGCTGGTCTGTTGATGATGTTCTGCCCCCAGCTGAACCGACATTTCAGAATTCCTCTCCTGTTGGGGTTGTGTCTCCCTAGCATTTCAAGGTGGTTGCTGTAAGGGTGTCCTTCTGATTTTCTCCTGTTAACATTTCTCTCTGAGTGCATTAGGAACAAAAAATTTGACGTTAGTTGACCCATAGGGTCCTAGAGTTGTAACGCTGCTTTGGTACCACTTGTAACATTCATCCATATTATAATGATGACCAAAAAGTTAAAAAAAATAAAAAATAATAATTGTTATTACTTGACTTTCTACCTATACATCTAATGATATACCCAAAAAAGTCATACCATAGTCTACTAATCATTAATATTTCAAAGTTCATATCATATACATAATTCCCTTTTATCATTGTTCATAACATTACTTCTATGCTATGGAACTATGACATCGCTGTGCACGCATTGGTCTTTTGGGTTTTAACTTATATATATATATATATATCTGTGTGTTTGTGTGTGTGTGTGTGTGTGTGTGTTTCATGTGGTCATTATAGCCGAAGCCATATACCACAGTTATCAAACTTGTAATACATATTTATTGCAACAACATAATCATATCAGATATAATAACTCGACAAAATAATTTCATCCAATAGATATAAAAATATGAGGTGTACTATGGTACTTGTTATGCCTCTATCCCGATCCTTCTGCAGCTAGCACACACTTGAATTGTACTGGTTGACATCCGGTGATCTATCCTACGTTGATCTCGAGCCAAATCCGACGGTGTAAACTCATTAGGGTAGGTGAATGACTTTAGTTCTGTAACGGTTTTCATTCGCATTATTTCGACCTGAAGGCTCTGGAACACTGCTCTACTGGTCTAAGGGTTTATCCATCTGGTCCTTAGGTTCTATGGCTACCCACTACTGTGGCAGTACGACACCTCGGAAGATGCTTCACGATTCCTGTTGTCTGGTAAACCCTCCAAAAAGCCACTTGGCTCGAATGGTTAAATTCATTTGACTGTTAAGTATCTAGGGTTTTATTTGTGTAAATATTCATATCTCTCATTATTCCGCATAGCTCGGTTTCTGATTGTTCGTTGAATCAATTTTTTTATTATTTTTTGCAAATCTGTGTATGCTTAAATGAATTGAAATTGTCTCTCGCTCGGATTGAGCTCACCTCAACTTGCATGAAATCTTCAAGTAATTCTTATTATGTTTACCTCTTTTTTTAATTGAAGTATATTACTATTGCAAGGAGTCAGGGTTTCATTTCGTTCCCTCCTTACTAATCTCACCTCTGTTCTTGTTTGGAAGGTATAGGTTTAATTACTTCCGCATGCTACAGAGCTCTAACTTGAAATAATAAGAAATAGCTCCAGGTTCAGGGTTGTCTAATCAGTTACATGCTCATGCTAACAGGTACCCTTAATCAATTCTGGGTTCAAACCCTTGGCCTGAAATGCGACTGGGTTATTTTTTAGCAGTCATGTTATTATTGTTCCTTAAAGTTTCCAGCTGCGGCCCTTGATTCTTTAGTTCTGGTTGCCAGTTACTACCTTCTGTAGTTATTTTTTCGTTCTTGAAATTTACAGAATGGGACTCTTAGAGTATGAGGGTTTCCTCTTTTAATACGGCCACAGGCCTCTTATTGTATAAGACTGTTATTTTATTACATTTTTGGAGGAACAGTACCTATGTAATTTTCTTTCAACGATATAAAATTACAGTTAATAGGATGGCCGGGGTTTTGCACCTCCTCCATTGACTTATATATATATCTTTTTTGCTGAACAAGTATGATGGTATTTTCCTAGGTTTCTTATTTGTCTTAACATATATACAAGTTCAAAAGTGATTCTCTTTAGTGCATGATTTTCTTCTGGGAATTTTCGTGAAGCTACCTGTTCAATTCTTTCATCACAGAGAAATGTAAACGTTTGAGCTTCCTGTTGAATTTTCTTTATAACTAGAATATTTGCATTTGAGGCTTACGTTATTTCACCCTCTTGTATGCACTATGCTTGTCACTGATAATGCACATGGATTATGGTTTCCTTCGTATGTTATCACAAGGTGTTTACCTTCTATCCTTTTATTTTTAACAAAAAAGGGTTATCTTATTTTTATCTATGGAAGGGTTTACAATATCCTGAAGGTTGCTTTCTAAAATGTTTCCACAGTGAATTCTTTGTTACATATTATAAATTTAACTAGCATGTTAACTTCTTTTCTTATATCTGAGGATGTACTAGGAATATCAATTTTTGAATGTGACCGGACCACTAATTGTCCGTTTATTATCATAGGCTCGAAGGACAACCAGCCCGGAATCTGGGCACAGAATCTTGGTTAAAAGTCCTTACTAGAGCGTAGTTTATTCCATTTAGTAATCTATTTTTTTTTTAACTAATAATTTGCACAGATATAATTTCAAATGTAATATCATACCTACTCAATAAAATTCCTTTCTCAGAATTTCTTTCCTGTCTGTATAGTTTCCTAGTGAATTTTAAACACATAGAAATCATTCAACCATATTGTATTTCTCAGTTTGCTCAATTATAAAATTAAAAAGAAACCAGTATATACTACTAACAGAAAAGAAACAAAATAGAATTCCACTCATCTATACACAATTCTGACTGATAAATGATTGCCTCCCTTCCGCGAGGGAGGTGATTACGTCCTCTAACTCTCCCCCGTGATCCAAGACTGAGTCTTTGTTGAATACAGAAAACTGGAAGAGAATCTCAAGACAGTCTGGTCCAATTCTCCAATTCCAGTGGAAACAGTCTCCTTTGTAATTTTTTTCCCTTTAGGAATTACTTCTCAGGATAACTATCATTTCCTCAGTTTTCCAACAAAACCCCCAAAACTCCCTGAAATCTCTTATTTATTCCAGAGTTTCTTTTGGATAACTGTTGAACTGTTTTTCTGTTCAAGTAACTCGAGATCTTGAATTTAATTTTACTATCAGTCTTTATACATGAAACTAATTTCACAAGTAATATTTTATTCAAACACCAAAATTAATTCATGTTCAAAATATTTTGTTTTCAACAAATAACAATAATGTTTAACAACTCTTAACAACAACCTAACAATTAGTCAATAATTAAGGCAGTGGTTACATAAATAGTGCTTCATGGTAGTCTATAGTTTTTTATTACTTGAGCATAGGTTTGTGACATCATTAAATGGATTATATGACTTTCATAATTATGAAGATATTAAATAAGTTGGACGTATATTTATTGATCATAAATTTTCTATATTTTAAAAATTATCGAACTTTTTATCACCTAAAATGTTATGTCGTAGCAATCATGACTCGAAGTATATAAATCTCACTTAAATATTTTTTATTTCAAATATTTTAAAGATAGAAACAAAAACTATTATGATAATTATAATTAGTTATTATTTATTAAAATTTTGTAAGCATTTCTTTTCTAATTTGATAAAAAACCAAATTATTTATATATAATTATTAGTTTTTAGGAGTATGTTAGTTTAACACAAAAACATTAACATTATTTTATGTTTGTATTCATAATTAGTCAACACAGTTCATTAAAAAAAAAAAAATTTGAATTATTAATTTGTTTTACTTTGATTATAAAATGTGAGTTTATAATTACAATTTTTGTTTTAGTATATTTTTCTCTAATTTAACTTTAATCAAAATTAATATCAACTAATTGTATTTAAATAAATAATATATATTTTATAATTTAGATATTTTCATTATTTGATTCTTTAACATATAGATTTATAAATAATAAAGATATTTTAACCCAACACAACCATATTAACTTTATGTTGTGTTCATATTTACAACTAGCAATTGCACCATATGCTGCAAAGAAAACACTGTAACTAGCAATTGCACCATATGTTGCAAAGGAAACACTGTAAAGAAGTAACATAGGGATGAGTAGTATAGAGGAAAAAATATGTGATATGTTATGTGATTTAATTGAATATTTAACTTATAAATATGAATTATTTTATTCTAAAGAAATTGTAGGTTTGGAGAATTGTTTCAATAAAAAAAATGGTTTTTTTATAACCTACTCAGGCTCGTCCTTTCATAATGATGTCTAATTATGCACTATGGGCCACATGGAAGATGTATAAAATGGAAACGATTTTCCTGGAAATAAAATTGAGTGGAAATACTATTTCAAACCCTTGTAAAGGAACAAAGAAATGAAGGAAAATAAGAGGCATACCACCCAAAAATAATTGTATCTTATGTTTTGATATTTTTAACTAATACTAATATAAATTTATGTAAAAAAACACATACATTTGAAATAGTTTAATTATTCTCTTTTGGACAATTTTATTTCAAATGTAATAAAAATTGCTAAAATTGCAAAACTAGTTTATGTAACTTTAAATAGATTAAATATATTAAAAAGAAAACTCTTTTTCAAGTAAAAAATTAATATTACCGAAGACAAACTCTTATAATATAAATATGATGAGTAGAATCAATATGAAACCTTACAAAAAACACACTAAAAAACAATTATCACAAAAAAATTGGTTCATAGATAAAAATGCCCTCAATTTTATATGTTGATTACGTTTAAGCCAAATATATCTTTATTAAAAAGAAGAATTACAATCTAAAACATATGCTTCGTGAATATATAATGTAGATATGATGGATAATACAATTGGTGAATAGATAATACAAATATGATGGATAATATCAGATCTCCACGGTTGCAGCGGCTATCGCTATGCCCTCAAAATTTTCAGGTACTTACAATTCAATGAACTCATCAGTTGACAGCTTTAATAGAGAAAAAACCTGACGATGAAAATTGTTATAATGTTTACTCAAACAAATATGGTCGTGCCACTCTACAGCGCACACAAAACCACATTTTTTTTGTCTGAATAAAATTTTGACAACCCAATCGTTTTCCTTCGTATTATATTTCATCAACTATGGTCCATTAAAGGTATAAAACTGCCTAGAACCAACCAATGAGGAAAATTTGAATGAATTCACGAATCTCCACATATCATCCACTCATTTCCACAAGGCGGTCTTTGGATCATAAATTTCTGCATTATTTCCATTTTTCCCAAATACAAACAATTTTTCTCCCAGAAAAACTCCATGGAAGTTGCCAACTTCTTGGCTCATTGGAGGGAACAATTTCCCACTTTTATTCTTCCACACTGTAAGCCTCTGCTGCTGCGAGCGCGCCATTTGGGAGACACAAAATAAAAAATATAAACTCTGTTCATGACTTCGTATGAGAACCAGCTTCCTGTTAATACAATGGAACTCCAAAAGGGAAGTCCGCAATTGGATACAGCATTGCCCAAGTGTGCCTGAGAGGGTCGAATACTATTACTCTCTAGCTATTCTGCTTATATTTAATGCACGATATTGGAAGTCTGAAGTACTGAATGATACATATCAAGTGGTCACTCTTTCCAGAGGTCATCAGGTCCTTATAAAACCCTGGACTACTCACTATATATTTCCATTTTTTGCACAAAAATTTTAGCTTGAACTGCGATTTATATGGAAATATGAGCAAGAACTCTCTAATGAAATTGTCCAGAATATTAGGAATGGTTTGGTCCCATCTCAGCAGTGCCAACCTCTTTGATCCATGTAGGTTCTAGGGTTTTACCTGAAATGGAAAAGAAAAGAAAAAAAATGAGTCCTGGCTAACAATTATTTACAATATCATTGTATTATCATATTTTTCTAATAAAAAAACAAATAAATAATGGATTATTTGTGCTACCATATAGTTCTCATGGTTAAATTATTGCAGAGTGCCATGGAGAAATTATGAATCCCTTGAAAAAAAGAAGAGTTACGATATATATTAACTAGAATTGCTATAAAATAGCGAAACATATTGTGATGAAATTATGGAGTGTTAATATATATAAAATGATTCGAACAGTCATAAAAAATGACACTAAAAAATTCATTTATCTTTAATGAATATCAAAATCATTTATTAATTCCATTGAAGAACAAAGGTCGAGAAAGAAACATGCGGCTTTGGGAATTGAATGCCAGCCGCCTTCGTCGTGGGCTCAAATGTGAGCGATAAGGCACTCGTCTTCTTCTTTGTTCCACGCCACTTTGTTAGTATTAACTATTTTGCAGCAGGGAGATATTCCCACCTTGACAGACAATATATGCTCTTCGAGTAACCCTCGTAGTTAACTTTCAAACCTTTGTTACAGCTGATTGAATTAGGATTTGTATCGATAATTTTCCTTATTTTATTTTTGTAACTGATTAATAACAATATTTTATCCTAATATAGATATTATTTCAATCTTCTAACATCAAAATCAACGGTACCACAATGGTACAAGTGGCGGTTGAGGTGAGTTTTTTTCAAAGAGGGACGCTTTACAACGTAACTATTCCATAAAATAGTTAAACAATTAACTTCATGTATTTATTTGCTTTAAATATGTATAATTATTTGAACTTATATATCCATTATGTTATTATTTAGTTATTAGATTTTAGTGTGAGTATTTGTTTCCTAATTTTGTTAAAATATTTTTATTTGTATATAGTTACTAATTTTTAGGATCTCCTAAGATTTTTTTCCTAACTTTGATAACTTTGTATATTTACATACATATTTTATAATTAATAAATATTATAATAATTAGTTATTAGTTTCTAAAATCTTCTGGGCATTTCTTTTCTAATTTTATTTATATATAGTTACTAATTTTGGGGGATCCAATAAAGACATGTTAACTTGACAAAACCATATTAATGTTATGTTATGTTTATATTTACAATTATTCAATATAAAGAGTTAATTAAAAAAAATAGTTTGAAATATTGATTTGTTTTATGTTGATTACAAGATGTCAACCGTGATCCCCATGAAAATTGACAAATTGTCAGAATTGTTTACTTTATTAACTTTATGTTATGTTACCATTTACAATTAATTATTTGCATTAAATAAAAAAATTCATGATTCTTAAAATTTATTACTACATACTTTCATATAAATATATATAACTTTATGTATTTATTTACTTTAAGAATGTATCATTATTTGAGCTTATATAGCCATTATTTTATTGGTTCATAATTACAATTTTTTTGAGTATATATTTCTCTAATTTAACTTTAATCAAAAGTAATAACTTTTAACATGTAGATTTGTAAATAAAAAAATGTGTTAACTTAACACAACCATATTAAGGATATGTTATTTTTGTATGTACAATTAGTCAATACAAAGATTCAATTAAAAAAAAAAAAATTGAATTATTGATTTATTTTATCTATATTACAAGGTGCCAACCATGATCCCTAAAATTGGTGAATTGTGAGCGTGACCAAATTTCATGGGTGTCATGAGACACATATCCAAAAAACGAAATAAGACAACCAAAATTTTAAGTCAACCACATGGTAACAAATTATTATTTTTTTAATTAAAAAAATACTTTAATTATTCCTAAATTTAAACATTATAAGTTGTTATGATCAATGTTAAACTATTATTGGTGAAAAAACAAATTGATTGTTATTGTCCTTCCTTGAAAGGGACTAGTAAGTAGTATTCATTCATTATTGTTGACAAAAATTAATGATATTTCTATGTTCTTCTGTAGATGGTATTACACATGTGCATTACTCATTAGGCCTATAATTTTCATGGAAAACTATTTTTGTAAGTTATATTTATTTTATGGAAAATTTTGATGTTGGATGATTTAAATAGATTTTGTTATTTTTTCTAATTGTATATTACAATGATATCCATAAATAGTATTATCATTCGATCACTTTTAAACCAACCTAGACCTGTCTTAAATCTGGATCTACCGAGCCCTCCATTCCATAATGGATATAAGTTGGTACTCTTGCATTCCATAATGGATTTTCAATGGCATTGTAAATTACATGCGATTGTAACAAATTCCATGGGATTGTAAATTACAATAATTATATTTTATAGTTTAATTTAACTTTATAATTTTATACTTAAAATTATAATTATTAATTTTATTCTCTTATTTTTATAATTTTAATTATTGAGAAATTTATTCCTTTAGGAATAATCACATCATTAGCTATTGGTCAAAATTTCAAACCATTTAATGTGGTTCATCCTTAAACAACATTAGATGGTTTGAATTCTCTACCAACAACTAATGATGTGATTAATAATTGATCACAAAAGTCTAAATTCAAGATTTATGCCTCTTATTTATTTTATTTTATTTTTGAATAAGTCAAAATGTTTATGTTGTAATGTAGCATACTGAGTCGGAGAGGCCTCTCAACACAAAAATAAAAAATAAAAAAAATACCATTGTAATTATTTCAATGATTGGGTCAGTTATTAGTTATGTGTAATAAAAGAAAATAATCTCATTGTACTACCATGACATGCTTGAGATGAATGAGTAAATGGTCCTATTGAATTTCTTCCATCTTGTTCCTATATAGATTATAAATAAATGGTACAGTTGAATTTATTCCATAAGATTTATATATTGAGTGTAAGTAAATGGTCCTATTAAATTGCCTCCATATGATTTCTATAAAGATTCTAGTACTAATGAACTAGTGGCATTTATGTGTATACCTAGACTTCTAGTTTCTAGATAACATTATTCATTTAAACTCTACACAACTTGAGACACTAGGTGTGATGTGTAAAACATACATGAAATTTGTTTATTTTTTTCATTTTCATATGAAAAGAATAGACACTTTAACTTGTCAACATTGAAAAAGTAAAATGAAGTTAAACTTTCTGTTGGAAATGTTGTCATTGATGGCAAAGGAGATGGAAAAGGAGTAGCACCTGAAACAGCAACAAGGCAAAGGAGAAGACAGGAGCAGAAAATTGAAGTAGAGAAGAGGGGCACAGGTTTTTGGTGAATGGTGTAGTAAAATTTACAGGAGAATAGAGGGCTCTCAGTTTGGAGCATGAGAAGAACAGAGTGAGAGTTTATTTGCACTATAGCAGCAGAAGGACTGTTATTAGTTCAATCCAATTCAAATACACAACCTTGGTTAAAGATTGGAACGACGATACATTTGGACGCAGAGTCTGTGCAATGCACGGCGGAAAGGAGCATGAACCCATGGACAGTCAGAATGGTTACAAGTCGTAGAGGTATCAGACATCAAAGCAATGGAGAAAGTGGAGAGGATCTTATTGAGCAGATCGATTCTATGGATGGGTAGCAGAGGCAGCATTGAATAAAATGGAAGCATAAATATAACGCATGCATGAAGAACAGTAGTGAAAGAGGCAGAATTGTAAACGATGGTAAGGAATGGAACCTAGAGCGGAACCGTGAATGCGCAGTGAAAACCTGATGGAGCTGGGCGTTAAAAATATGGAAGCGCAGTGTTAAAATGTAAATGAAACGTAGTGATGACGGAACAAAGGGATGGAACCTTGAGAAAGAAGAGCGGAATTCATAAATAATAAAAGCGGACGGAACCCTGAGGGAGAAAGCAGCGGAACCGTCACTAGAGTGAACAGTAAAGGCAGGTTTCCGGTTTTGATTGCACCGCCTTCGTTGGGCAAGCGGTATTTAAGAATTTGGAGCGATTCCATTGACTAGTTGACACGTGGTCTCAAGAGATTTTGGAAAACCACTCTCATCGCGCATTATCGTTCGTGCATCTAAGCCAAGTGATATCCATCAAATCATATGGAGCAAGGAGACATGCTCTCTGCCGTCGGATGTGGAGGGTTGTTTAAGCGCTGGGGTCCAGTCCATCGCGCAACTATTGAATATTAACCCTCGTGCAAGTTAACCGCGTGATTTTCGTAGGATCAGAGGTTGAAAGAGCGATAAATTATCCACCATTAGATCATGAACGAAGTTGCAGGGTGACAAACAAGGTATGGGCCAGCGTTTGATTGTTGTATAAATGTGTGGGCCAGCATGGCTTAAGTGGTTATGCCGAAAGGAGAATCGGCGTTAACATTACAGTGTTTTGACTTTCGAATGTATTCAGTTAAAATTGAATAGAGGGCTCAATAATACAGTGTGAAATGCTATGGGGCCCGAAGACATTATATAAGCGTTTTCTGGAGATTTAAATACGAAACCAAAGGGTTCATTATAATGTTGAAAGCATTGTATATGTTAACATATGTGAATAGCGAGAATTTATTGTTGGATTGTTATATGTAATATAGGCCAACAAATAATATGAAGAGTTATATAGTGAACACTATATATGTGCTGAATGGTTTTTAAAGTCACTGAAAATTTTGGATGAGTGCTTTAAAGGTGCAATATAATAGAAGAGTTGGGATAGATCGAACATCAAGGAGCTTCCACACTGAAAATATTCTGCCCAGATATAAAATTAATTGGGTCACAACAATGATTGTAACCTCTGATGGAGCAGCTTCAACATTGATTCAAATTGCCAGTGCAGAAATTAAAAAGTATTGAAATTGCACAACAGTTATATTAAAAGACAGTTATATGTACAACAGTTATACAACTGTAATGAAGAAGAGAGCCTGCAAGAACGAAAGAGAGAGAGACAGTGGAAAAAAAAATTGTACAGGGAAAAGGATGAATTGAAATTGTAATGTGAATTTCAACCATTAAGTTTAAGCTCATATATTAACATATGAATAGACACAGAGATGAACCAAAGTATACAAAACAGTCACTCAACAACAGCAGAAAAGAAAAATCCAGTAAAGCCAAAATCCAGAAAAGGAGCTGATTAAAATTGAAGTGTGTAACTGAAAATGTGAATGTAAATGTTGTAATTAATTTTTATTGTTTGTGATGCATTGGCAAGTCTCCGGTAGGAAAACAAAAATCCCACTATAATATTAAAATTAATGCATTTTGTTATATTTTTGAGTGAGCTAGAAAAGAAATAAGAAGGCAGAAGACTAAAGGGTATGGCTATTCATTCCAAACTCTTTGTGGAATACAAACAGTCATGTGATGAACTCTATATATAATATCAACCTGATATTCAAGGTGAGGTTAGAGAGAGTAAGGATAGTGAATGCAGAGTATAGAAGATTTAGGCAGAGAAGATAATGAAGAGAGGAGCAGAAAGAGATGCTACATAACAAAGCTGATATCTGAGGTAAATCAGCATACATTTATTTAGATAAATTGAGGAAGTTGAATCTTCCCTATCAAGTTGAAGCTTGATAGCTATCAGTTGTAGCTGACTGAGGTTGGAGCCTCCTGTAGGTTGGTACCTGCAGAAAAACAGTGGTGAGAGGGAGTTGGATCTTGCCTTTGCATCACAACAATAATAAGATGTGGCTTTCTCCCTTTATGGGTTTCCACTTACATCTGTTGTCTCTATGTGTGTTGTTTACATGTTGATATGATCCAATCAATTTGTTTATTTTTTCGTTGCTCTCACAATAAGGTTGATGTCACATTAATTTAATACTTGCTGCTACATTGTAAGACTGTTCACATATTAAGTTGTAAATAAGTTTGATGAAAATTTAAAAATCCAAATCTTGTGTTAAACTGATTCACCCCCCCCCCCCCTCTCAGTTTAACCAAAGATTCAACAATTAGTATCAAATCTGGTTCGTTTGTACTAGTTTAACAACTGAAAGGAGATCCTAGGTTCCCAGGATGGCTAGTAAAGAAGGATGCTCAACCAATAAAGTGTCTTTTTTCACTGGTGCAAATCATGCCTTCTGGAAAATCAGAATGAGGACATACATAATGTCTCTAGGAATAGAAGTTTGAGCTGCTATGGAATTAGGATATGCCCCAAAGGCAACTAACTCGGAGAAAGAAACCAAACACGATTTTGTAGCTAACGCAAAAGCCATGAATGCCATCTTAAATGGATTGTGTGAAGCAAATTTTATCAAAGTAATGCACAAAGACACTGCCAAAGAGATGTGGGATACTCTAGAGAACATCCATGAGGGAGACAAGAAGGTAAAGACTGCCAAAATTCAAGTCTATAGAGCCCAGATTGAGAACTTAAAATGAATGATGATGAAGACATTGCTAGCTTCTTTCTAAGGGTTGCAGAAATAGTAAATAACATGAAGGCTCTAGGTGAAACCATAAAAGAAGATGTAATTGTACAAAAGATTCTAAGATCTCTTCCACCCAGTTTTAACCCCAAGGTGTCTGCAATAGAAGAAACAGCTGATTGGGAAATCTTGACCATGAACCAGCTACTAGGAAATGTAACAACATATGAGATGAGACTCCCACAGAAGAAGCCAAGTACGAGGGAGGTAGCCTTTAAAACAGAAAAGAAGAAAGAAGAAAAGGAAGACATATGCTCTTGCTCAAATGAAGAAGAGGCTAAATTTGTCAAGAAGATGGATAGAGGCTCAGGTGAATACAAAGGCAAACTTCCTTTCAAATGCTTTAACTGTGGAAGAGTTGGAAACTATGCTGCTAAGTGTCCCCACAAGAAAGTAAAGAATCAGGCTCAAGAATCAGGGAAAAATACATCAAAGAACTGGTAGAAAGGAAAGAAATTTAGTAGAAAATCCTTCTATGCTCTACAAGACAACAGTGCATCCGAAGACTCTGATGAACCCTCAAGTGAAGAAGGAACCTCTGAATTTTTATTGATGGCCGTAGAAGAACTTGAAGGAATCCTGCTAGAAGATGAAGAAGAAGAAGGTGAATTCAACCTTGAGGGGGAGCTGAGAGGTTCCCTTGAGGAGATTGATAGACTCAAATTGAAGTGTAGAAAAGAAAAGGACATTCTTCTCAAGTATGTACGAGAAGAACATAATTTAGAAATCCTCATGCAGCTAAAGATATAGCTTGAAGAAGCCAAGAAGATAGAAGACATATTACTTAAGAAAATCAAGGAGAAAACTCAGGAACAAGAGAATTTGGAAGAAGAAGTAGTATGACTCAGGAAGAAATTAGAAAATTCTCAAAGGAAAGTGGCTACAAATTCTTCTCAAACAACAAGCTCTAGCAAGTTGCACGAGATTCTGAATGCTCAAAGATCTCCTATAATAAAGACTGGAATGGGATATGAAGGAGAGTCAAGTAAAAGCAAAGAAAAAGAAAATAGAGAAATTATTTTTGTAAAAGAAAAGAAGGCTGATGAAGCAGCTCAAATAATTCCTACAAAAAAAGAAACATGTAAGGAGGGAGATAGAATCAAGAAGAAACCTCTAGTAACAAGGAATGAAAGAAACACTTAGACAACAAAAAAAGATTCATGTATTTCAGATTATGACAAATTTGGAAGCCATCAAAGAAGACTCTTCCCTCCTATGAAAAATGCCACCTGCTATGTCGATCACAAGGTGGGACACATTGCTGCATACTATCATGCAAGGAGGAGCAATTCAAACCAACAAAAGATGCAAACAGTGAAGAGACTATCTCAAGCAAACAAATGGAGAAGACAATCTTACATCAGGCATGCAAATAGTTTCTATGGTTACTGTTTTTATTGTAATGAATTTGGCCATAAAATAATTGAGTGTAGAAAATATGGACAAATATTGATGGTCAATACCTCAAGGAGGTTTATGAATCAAAGAAGTTTTTCCTATATTCACAATTCTGCAAGAATTATGATCAAATGTTGTGTATGCAAAAAAATTGGACATATGCCTTCCAAATGTCCTTTGAGAGGGTGTGATTTATCATATCACAAAAATCACCAAACAAAAGGATGCTTCCAGTGGATAAAGAAGGTGAATAAATGTGACTTGGCTCTAACTGCTCAAGATCTAAAAAGCCAATGGTATTTGGATAGTGGTTGCTCAAAACACATGACTGGAGACAGAAGTAAGTTTATAACTCTTGATGAAAATAAATCTGGCAATGTTACGTTTGGCAATGATAAATCAGGAAAAATAAAAGGAAAAGGCTCAGTCAACCTAGACAATGGCAGAGGAAAGGCCCAAGATGTACTATTTGTAGAAGGGTTGAAAGAAAATTTGCTGAGTGCCAGTCAAATATGTGATAAAGGATGTGAATTTCTCTTTAGATCACAAGATTGTGAAGTCAGATCAAGCACCACGGGTAAGATTCTGCTCAAAGGAGTTCAAACAGAGAGTAATTTTTACGTTGTGAAAGAGGAAGATGAAGCATGTCATCTTAGTAAACTTGAGGAGTCATGGTTATGGAATAAAAGGTTGGGACATCTCAGCTTTGATCACATCATCAGACTAAGCAAGAAGAAAGCTATCATAGACATGCCAGAAATAAAAAGGCCTTCTAATACTATATGAAAATCTTGTCAATTGGGAAAACAGACCCGCACGTCATTTAAAGTCAAAGATGAGTTATTAACAAGAATACCGCTCCAGCTTGTGCACATGGACCTGTGTGGACCTTCAAGAACTAAAACTCCAAGTGGAGAATCCTACTTCATGCTGATAATTGATGACTTCTCCAGAATGACATGGGTGGCATTCCTCAAGAATAAATCGGAAGCTATGGAAAAATTTAAGATATTCAAAGCATTAGCAGAAAATCAAATAGGATGCAAACTAAAATGCATCAAATTAGACAGAGGAGGTGAATTCAAAGATTATGACTTTGCTGACCTATGCAATGAACATGGGATAAAGCAACAATTTACTATTGCAGGGACACCTCAGCAGAATGAAGTAGCAGAGAGACAAAACAGATCTGTACAACAAATTGCCAGAGCCACGATGCAAGAGAGTAATATTCCTCAAACCTTCTGGGCAGAAGCAGTACACATAGCGGTACATATCCTTAATAAAGATCACTTAAGGCCAAGCAGTGACAAGACTCCCTATGAACTATGGCATGGGAAACCAGCTTTAATCAAACATTTCAGAATCTTTGGAAGCAAGTGTTACATAAAGAATAATGATGAAAATCTTGGGAAATTTGATGCAAGAGCAGATGAAGGGATATTTCTATGATATGCTTCCAAAAGTAAAGGGTACAGGTGTTACAACAAGACTCTTCGAAAAATATTAGAAAGCATTGATGTGAGATTTGATGAAGAACTTCCAAACAATAAAAAATATACAGACTGCAGCAGTCCATCAGACAAATATGAATAAGAAGACCAAGATGATGATGAAACAAGCAAGACAACAAAATATGTTGAACTAAGCTCTAAAGCCCCTTCTAGATACACTCAGAAGAACCATCCTGAAGATCAAATCATAGGAGACAAGAGAAAAGGGGTCCAGACAAGAAGGTAGCTAACTGAATAGAAAGAAGAGGTATACCTAGCCCTATTATCACAGATAGAGACAAAGAAGTTTGAAGAAGCCAGCAAGGATAAGTATTGGGTGAATGCTATGAATGAAGAATTGGACCAAATTGAGAAAAACAATACCTGGGAACTAGTTCCTAGACCCACTGGGAAAAATGTCATAGGCTCAAAATGGGTATTCAAAAATAAAATGAATGGGGAAGTACAGGTAATCAGGAATAAAGCCAAACTTGTCTGCAAAGGATATTCAAAAATCGAAGGACTTGATTACGATGAAACATTTGCCCCTGTAGTCAGAATGGAAGCCATCAGAATGTTTCTGGCCTTTGCATGCTACCAAGATTTCAAGGTATATCAAATGGATGTGAAATTTTCTTTTCTGAATGGAGATCTAGAAGAAGTCTACATGGAAAAACCAGAAGGTTTCTCGTTAACAGACAAAGAAAAATATGTGTGCAGACGGAAGAGGGCTCTTTATGGACTGAAACAAGCTCCTCGTGCTTGGTACTCAAGACTAGATAAGTATTTGCAAAAACAAGGCTTTAAGAGATGTGGAGTAGACAACAATCTATACATAAAAGCCCATGAAAATGAACTCCTGATTGTTGTAGTATATGTTTATGACATTATGTTTGGAAGCAACAGAGATGAAATTAGAGTTTGAAATGTCCATGATTGGAGAACTCAGTTTCTACTTAGGACTTCAAATTCATCAAAAGAACACAGGTACATTCATCTCACAGGAAAAATACTTAAAATAAATGTTGAAAAAGTTCAAAATGGAGGACTGAAAACCTATGTCAACTCCCATGATCACGGGATGCAAGCTGTGTGTTGATGATGGATCTACTGATATAGATAAAAAACTCTACAGATCCATGATAGAAATTCTATTGTATCTGACAGCATCAAGACCAGACATCATGCTAGCAGTAGGACTAGTGGCTAGATATCAAGCAGCACCTAAACAAAACCACCTTCTGGCAGTCAAAATAATATTTAGATATCTACAAGGAACAACACAATATGGACTTTGGTATCCTGAAGGAAAAAGCTTCACTTTGACAGCATACACAGATGCAGATTGGGCCAGCTATGTGGATGACAGGAAAATCACAAGTGGAGGTGCATTCTATCTAGGAGAAAGTCTGGTGGCATGGCTAAGCAAGAAACAAACATCTATCTCTATGTCCACAACAGAAGAAGAATATATAACAGCAGCAGCATGTTGTACACAAGTCATGTGGATGAAGAAAACTCTCCAAGACATGAAGGTAAGAATTGATGAACCTATCTTAATCAAATGTGATAATACAAGTGCTATAAGTATATCTAAAAATCCTGTACTTCACTCAAAAACTAAACATATCCCAATCAAGTATCATTTTCTCCGAGAACAAGTGGCTCAGAAGATAGTAAAACTGGAGTATGTACCAACAAAAGAACAGACAGCAGATATATTTACCAAACCTCTTGCTAGAGAACCATTTGAATATTTGAAAGATAGACTAGGGGTAGTATCTGTAGATGCTACTCTCTGATATGAAGATAAAGCACAGTTTCAGGGGGAGAACAGAAATGAAAATATCATTCCAGGGGGAGATCAGCCAACAAGGGAAGCATGAAACAGGTCCTCAGGATCAAAGGACTATGGAAAGAATACATCCAGCATAAAAGAGTCAATGAAAAGGCTAAAGGTTCAGTATTTTAGATTTAATCCAAAGTTTGGAGCAGCAGGGTACAAAGTCAGAAGATCTCAGAGAGAGAAATGCAAGAAGTGTGAAAAAGGATAAAAACAAAGGATCAAAGGATAGAATCTATACTAGGAAATGTGCAACCCCTTGCCATTTATGTCAAAGGGGGAGGAAGAGCTAGCAACAGAAGGAAGGGTCCTAAAAGGAAAACAGAGGAAGTATATTGCCATCAATGCCAAAGGGGGAGACTCTTGGAAATGTTGTCATTGATGGCAAAGGAGATGGAAAAGGAGTAGCACCTGTAACAGCAACAAGTCAAAGGAGAAGACAGGAGCAACAAATTGAAGTAGAGAAGAGGGGCACAGGTTTTTGGTGAATGGTGTAGTAACATTTACAGGAGAATAGAGGGCTCTCAGTATGAGAAGAACAGAGTGAGAGTTTATTTGCACTATAGCAGCAGAAGGACTAATATTAGTTCAATCCAATTCAAATACACGACCTCAGTTAAAGATTGGAACGAGGATACATTTGGATGCAGAGTCTGTGCAATGCGAGGCGGAAAGGAGCATGAACCCGTGGACAATCAGAATGGTTACAAGTCGTAGAGGTATTAGACATCAAAGCAATGCAGAAAGTGGAGAGGATCTTATTGAGCAGATCGGTTCTATGAATGGGTAGCAGAGGTAGCATTGAATAAAATGGAAGCATAAATATAACACATGCATGAAGAACAGTAGTGAAAGAGGCGGAATTGTAAATGACGGTAAGGAATGGAACCTAGAGAGGAACCGTGAATATGCAGTGAAAACCTGATGGAGTTGGGCGTTAAACATATGGAAGCGTTGTGTTAAAATGTAAATGAAACATAGCGATGATGGAACAAAGGGATGGAACCTTGAGAAAGAAGAGCGGAACTCATAAATAATAAATGCAGACGGAACCCTGAGGGAGAAAGCAGCGGAACCGTGACTGGAGTGAACAGCAAAGGCAGGTTTCCGATTTTGATCGCACCGCCTTCGTCGGGCAAGCAGTATTTAAGAATTTGGAGCGATTCCATTGACTTCCTGACACGTGGCCTCAAGAGATTTTGGAAAACCACTCTCATCGCACATGATCGTTCGTGCATCTAAGCCAAGCGATATCCGTCGGATCGTATGGAGCAAGGCGACGTGCTCTCCGCCGTCGGATGTGGAGGGTTGTTTAAGCGCTAGGGTCCAGTCCATCGTGCAACTATTGAATATTAACCCTCGTGCAAGTTAACCGCGTGATTTCCGTAGGATCAGAGGTTGAAAGAGAGATGAATTATCCACCATTGGATCATGAACGAAGTTGCAAGGTGACAAACAAGGTATGGGCCAGCATTTGATTGTTGTATAAATGTGTGGGCCAGCGTGGGTCAAGTGGTTATGCCGAAAGGAGAATAGGCGTTAACATTACAGTCTTTTGACTTTCGAATGTATTCAGTTAAAATTGAATAGAGGGTTCAATAATACAGTGCGAAATGCTATGGGGCCCGAAGACATTATATAAGCGTTCTCTGGAGATTTAAATACGAAACCAAAGGGTTCATTATAATGTTGAAAGTGTCATATATGTTAACATATGTGAATAGCGAGAATTTATTGTTGGATTTTTATATGTAATATAGACCAACAAATAATATGAAGAGTTATATAGTGAACACTATATATGTGCTGAATGGTTTTTAAAGTCACTGAAAAATTTTGATGAGTGCTTTAAAGGTGCAATATAACAGAAGAGTGAGGATAGCCCGAACATCAAGGAGCTTCCGCACTGAAAATATTCTGCCCAGATGTAAAATTAATTGGGTCACAACAATGATTGTAACCTCTGATGGAGCAGCTTCAACATTGATTCAAATTGCCAGTGCAGAAATTAAAAAGTATTGAAATTGCACAACAGTTATATTAAAAGACAGTTATATGTACAACAGTTATACAACTGCAATGAAGAAGAGACCCTGCAAGAACGAAAGAGAGAGAGACAGCGGCAAAAATTGTACAGGGAAAAGGATGAATTGAAATTGTAATGTGAATTTCAACCATTAAGTTTAAGCTCATATATGAACAAATGAATAGACACAGAGATGAACCAAAGTATATAGAACAGTCACTCAACAGCAGCAGAAAAGACAAATCCAGTAAAGCCAAAATCTAGAAAAGGAGCTAAGTAAAATTGAAGTGTGTAATTGAAAATGTGAATGTAAATGTCGTAATTAATTTTTATTGTTTGTGATGCATTGGCAAGTCTCCGGTAGGAAAACAAAACTCCCACTGTAATATTAAAATTAATGCATATTGTTATATTTTTGAGTGAGTTGGAAAAGAAATGAGAAGGCAGAAGACTAAAGGGTATGGCTATTCATTCCAAATTCCTTGTGGAATACAAACAGTCATGTGATGAACTCTATATATAATATCAACCTGATATGCAAGGAGAGGTTAGAGAGAGTAAGGATAGAGAATGCAAAGTATAGAAGATTGAGGCAGAAAAGATAAGGAAGAGAGGACTAGAAAGAGATGCTACAGAACAGAGCTGATATCTGAGGTAAATCAACAAAAATTTCTTTTGATAAATTGAGGAAGTTGGATCTTCCCTATCAAGTTGAAGCTTGATAGTTGTCAGTTGTAGTTGACTAAGGTTGGAGCCTCCAGTAGGTTGGTGCCTGCAGAAAAACAGTGGTGAGAGGGAGTTTGAGCTTGCCTTTGCATCACAACAATAATAAGATGTGGCTTTCTCCCTTTATGGGTTTTCACTTACATCTGTTGTCTCTATGTGTGTTGCTTACATGTTGATATGATCCACTCA